>JAHDVE020006615.1:0-301080 GCA_022606495.2 Halesus radiatus
ATCAACCTTTTCAGGTCGGCCAACTCATGATATCAACTTTTCAGGTCGGCCATCTCATTAAATCAAGCTTTTCAGGTCGTCCAACTCATGATATCAACTTTTCAGGTCGGCCATCTCATTAAATCAAGCTTTTTAGGTCGGCAATCAACGTGTTAATTTGTAACACTTTGCTAACAAAATGGTAATCATATTTTGTTTGCTTTATTGCATGCAATTATGCGTTTAAAAAAAGCAATTAATGTAACGTAATCCAGTAATTGGCTTGTAATATGCATAAATGAGGCGGTTATTTGGATATTTGACGTGACAGGTAATCCCAACCAATATCCGGTAAAGCCAGCAGCTTATTAGCGATTTTTTAAAAATATCAATTAATTCGCTGTTTTACCTATTGCCTACCCCGATTAAAAACCCTGTGCACGCCACTGACCAGTAGGTATCTTGTACAGTACAATGAACATCTTATGTTATGTGGCAGTACAGCGGAAACTAAAACCACAACCAGGCCTGGGCGACCTTCACCAGACGGACTGAGGCAGATTTTTAATTTATTTTATTTTTATATTAACGGAACATCGTCCAATTACAAAAAAAACATGCAACACGAAATGAGAAAAACAAGAGCTATAGAAAAAAAAACACATACATAATACACGAATAAAGCAATGACAAAATTAGGACAACAATTTACATTTGAAAGAGCATTCAAGTTCATGCCTGAATAAGATTTTTTGTAGAGTCCACGATATTAGACATATTAAACGATATTCGTCGAAGTTTATTTAAGTAAAGACTGGTCATACATATTTAGACTGGTACTAAAAATTTTAATGCCCTGGATTGAGTTAACAATTCTCGACATTTTGGACAGTGGAAAATGGTACTTATAATTAGCGGAGTGTTGATTGAGGAAAAGCAATTCATTGAGTCTACGCAAGGAATATTAATATGAATTGCAGCAAAGAAGGTGACTCAATAATTCAATTAAAATTGTTGAAAAATCATCACATCTGTAACTATTTCTTTCTCACCCTAATAATTTCACGTTGGAATGATGAATTATGATTATTGTGTTTATTGTTATTTTACATTTAATATAACATATTATGAATTCATAATATAAGGGTCTATTATTTCTATTTTTGAAACTGTCAATTCGTGATGGAATTCCATATTAAAATGATTTTTTTTTAATTAAAAAACCGTTGTAACTTTTTTCCATTTATTTTTTTTCGACCCTATCATAATTAATATAATTTTTTAAAAACCCATAGTTTCAGTAAACAAAGAGAATATAATTCGTCTTCCAGAGGGTAATAAACCAACCAGAAAGCAGTTTTTAAAAACATTATAGTAAACAGTACCGTCAGCAATAAAACAGATTTCAAGTCATAAATAAAAACAATATTAGAAAGCAGGGGAACTCACTAATGACATCGATGCTATATATACCATAGATTTATTTTTAATTGTGCCTGTCTGACGATGCCCGTGATATGGCGAAACCGGCACGGTCGAAAATAAAAAAAGTCGAAAAAAGTTACAAAGGTTTTTTAATTAAAAAAAATCATTTTAGTAAAGCTCTATGTTTTTGTATTAGTAATAGGAAAGTTTGATTTGTGAATACTATACAAATAGTCCCAACTGCTCTCAACTGCCTGGAGCCAGTCGGACTATGGCATCCCCACTCGGAGTGGAGAGGGGCCTCCTGTGTGTAGTTGATGTAAACAAAAAAATTGAATCTGGTCATCAAACTTCATTTCAAACTAAGTTTCGTTACTGAATAGTAACATAAATCTTTTTATAATCGGCAAAATAACCATTTACAAATGTAACAGGTAAGTAGTTACTTCTTTTTAAACAGACAGGTGTGGCGCCGAAGTCGCACTGCCTATCCCTTCCAGTAATGAGTTACTAATGCGGTGATCTGCATACATTGAAAATAAATTGACGGTTTACTGGTTCCGCTAGGGCGACCACGATTCTTGATAAAACTTGAAAAAAATTAATTAATACTACCGATGGTCCTAAAAATGAAAACATTGTGACTTTGTGGGTGCCCTAGAGTAATCCTTGGACCTGTGCTTGACAATGGATCGATTTGGGAGGCGGGTATGTGCAACACCTTTGCCACAAGGTTCGATACGTTCGGTGACTTAGCAGGGGTGTCCGGGTTCATGAAGTGAGGTTTGTCCAGGTCTTGGGTGCGGACTTTCTAAACCCGTCGCCTTGCACCGCAGTGGGAGAGATGGATTAATACGCCCGTTTCTCCTGAACATACTGACCTACAGATTCTTACCCACCCCTCATACCTTTTTCCTTAACCGAACTTACACTCTTTCTTTTCCTTAAAAGAACATACTCAAAGATGAAATGGTGTCCGAGGGACTTTGTTTTTCGTCAGGGCCTCCGTTGTGGAGTTAATGCTAAAAAAAAATCGGAAATAAAATGAATTACGAACTCGAAAATCTAATTGTTCATGAGACCATCGTAAAATTCTATAGGTTTTAAAGACTGTGACTGCTGGACATGCATAAATAATGGCAAGATACAGTAAAAACGTTTCAGAGGCAGTCCGAGGAAGGAATGGACGGACTGTGTGGAAGAGGATCGGAGAAGAACGGGAAGGCATGAGGACTGGGGGCGAGGGACCGCAGCCAGTGGAGAACATTTGTGGAGGAGATCAAATCGCACCCTGGGATGATGATGATGCCCATGAATATTGTCATGATTAGAGCCAACCTCCGATAGGAGATGGCACCCGAAGAATCAGAAGCTTATAAAGACCTTGTAAAGTTTTAATGAATGAAGCAAGAAGTGTATGCCAAGATCGAGTTGTTTGGCGGTCCGTCCTCTCTGCCTACCCCTGCGGGGAAACGGCGTGATGGTTAGTTAGTTAGTAAAGTTTTAATTTTTGTGACATTTTACCTTTAAAGGTTTTTTGTTGTTGTTATTTTATGGCTTTCACCCATCAAGGGCGATCTTGGCCATGTTTAATCAGTTAGATTTTCATAGTACAGATTGTTCTTAAAATTATTTACTTTTAAAAAGGATATAGTATTTGGGCAGATAAAATTGAAGCAGATAAGTTACAGTATAAATTTATGTATTTTTAATCCCCAATGACTTAAATTTTTAAAGGTTACATTTTGTCTCCAAAAGATCAAAAAAATGTATACAGATATGTTTACCTATATATGTACATGTATATAAATATACTAGTTATTATACCGTATAACTCAAATAAAGTTATATGTAATACTAATGCATTCGTTCTAGCATGAATAAACTTTTAGTATTGCTCTGGCGAGAGACTTAAGTTCAGAATCGAATACTTGATTTGCAATGGTCATCGATATTAGCGATTATATCTTAATATCGAGGTACTCCTCAACCTTCTTATTTCCCTATTCGTTGTTATTGTGTTTAATTCGTAGAACTCCACTGATTAAAAAAAAATAAAGTAAACCGAATTTATTAATTTTATTATTATTAAATTCTGCAAGTATTAAGTTTTTCTGTTTTGGCGTTCAAAGTCATTTTAAAACATTCAAAATATGTGGTTTAAATAAAGTTTTTGAAACAATAATAATAATGTAGAACAAGTTTAAAAATCTCACATTCTAATCCTTATAATAGTGACATATATGAATTAAAATGTAATCACACCGAATGTATCGCTGCCTACACGCCAGATGGTAATGGCATTTTCAACTAGATTCAAAGAACATATCGATAGGTTAGAATTAATGTGTAGTAACTAGAAAAATGGCAATTATTAAGAAATTGTTAAAAATCACGTTTTTTCAATAAATGTTTAAGGAAGTGTTCTTGATACTGGAGGCATTATTTTTATTAAGTAATATCGTATTGCTATCTAACAAGAAATTAGTTTTTATTGTACAAAATTTGTTTTGTAGTTTCATGTTTCAAAACTCAAAGAACATCTCTTAGTATTATTAAATCACTTCCCGCTTCGCAACAACGAGCCTAAATCCTTACATTTAGAAAGATAGGATTTTTGATAAAAATATTTTGCAACAACTAGAGATAAACAAAAGAACAAATGATCCGAAAATAATGTTAATAAATAAAATAAGAAAATTTAACTATTCTCCACTTCTTAGTATTTTCACGAAACCTAAACAATGTAATTCCTTAAAATTGTTAAGGGATTTGACAAACACATTTAAATTCCTTTTCTTAAATAGCATTTATGTCATTCAAAAAACAATTAATAAAAACCTTCCATCACAGAAAGCGGAAAAAGCAGATTTCAGTTGTACTTCACACAATAAATAATTTTAATTATCACAATTATTTTCTGAGTAAACGGGTTTCACCGAAACGAAATTAATAAATCATTTCAAATATCGTAAAAAAATTAAATTGTATAGGGTGTTAACAAGATCAAATAAAAAAAGTTATCTCAATGTGGCCTAACAACAGTTTGAAAATGGTTTTGAACGCCGAAATAGCTGTCATAATATAAAAAAAAACAACTTAAATACTTGCAGAACTTAGTAATAACATTATTAAATACGATTTGTTATAAAAAAAAATTTATGTTATATTTCCCTACATTTTCTCTCCCATCAATTTGTTTGACCTCTTTGAACGCAGTACTCGAAAAATAATTTGATAGCACACATTTGTTATATACAGAATCGTTGTGCAGTTCAGATAGCACACATTTGTTATATACAGAATCGTTGTGCAGTTCAGTCGCGTTTGGTGTAAACATTAGAATAATATGTCAAAGGCGGGTAAAGACATTTACACATATCCTCATTGATATATTATCTAATCCGTTGGCTTATGCCCGTCGAGAAAACGATTAATAAAATTCTTTTATAATATTTAAATCGAACCCATATAAAATCAATGAAAAGCGTTTCTTGAATCAGCCTCCGGGTGAAAGAGGTAACGGCATAGGCCCTTTGTGAGTACGTTCACCTTGCCGAGTGCTCTGAAGCATTGCAAGCTTCAAACAAAGAGAAATACTTTAACTAAAACTAGTAAATTTTGCCAACGTGAAGCGAGGCCATATCAAGACAACCAAATTTGCACAATACGGTGGTACTTCGTCGAAAAATGTACAGGAAAACAACAGAAACTTATGGCTACGTCACACGAAGCCAGTGGCAAGGGCAGTGATTAGTTTCAAGTGATAAGTACTGTCCACACCTGCAATTAAATAGAGGATGTGCGCGCAACGGTGAAAATATTAGCCGACTCGTACTACTACCTGCGAACTCAAATGATTATGTAGAAAGAGCGTATCCAAACGTTGGCAGTACAAGGATAGCAGCCTCCACCTACTTGTGAACTCGAATGATTAAGTGGAGTGTGTGTGTCCAAACGTCAACAGTACAACAAGAGCAGCCCCAACCTAATTGCGAATTCGAATGATTAAGTAGAAAATGCGTGTCCAAAAGTCGACAGTACAAGAACAGTAGCCCCCACCTACTTGTGAACTTGAATGATTAAGTAGAAAATGCGTGTGTCCAAACGTCGACAGTAGAAGAACAGTAGCCCCCATCTAACTACAAGGATGAGCGCGCAGCGGATGGAGAGTGCTACTTATCCGAATAATACAAACAAATCTAATCCAGTAAACTAAATTGCTAGTTAATGGAAACTTGCTATTTACAATTCAACACACTGTCTACACTTCTACATGCGGAAAGTGCCTTAAAATTTATTGCCACTTATCACTGTCTTTGCTACTGGCTAGTGTGATATAGCCAATAAGATTGTGTGTATTTGTGTATATGTATATGTATATGTATACACTTCCGATAGCGATGTCCTTGCCAAAGGACATCGCTATCGGAAGTGCTCTGAGGAACTAACGTCATTGATCCCTTCGGCACCGGTGCATTGTCGGGAAACACGGCAAACGCGCGCCCAACATTTGCAGACGGTTGACATTTGTCACATGAGAACGGGTCGCTTCTACAACTCGTTGTTGTGTTCAACAGATCGGGTGTGGAATTATCTGCCGGCCTTTGCGTTTCCTCCTCTTCAAGACCCAAGTTCACTCCTTCTATCCTCTAAAAGACCCTCCACACAGCATCCCCAAAGACGATATAGGCCTTGAGGGAAATAATTTCCCCCAGGGCCTTCTGTGTGGAGTTACTGTAAAAAAAGTCTGAGAAACAGTCTTTTGCCAAGTTCTTGTCATTAGTGAGATAGGGAGAACGATTGTAGACAACCATCGAAATCAATATTCGAATATCAAAAGTTTTACAGAGCGTTATTTTATAAATCAAAAACGAACTCTTTAAAACGAAACAGGAATTTATTTTCCGATGTAGAATACCTAGTATGAAACGTGGTGTATGCACGCAATGCATGTGTGTAAGTATTGTGTTCGACTCAACTCTGGTTGCGTACCTATAAAAATGGCGTACCCATTGCGTGGTCACACCATCTTTTCATTTGTTTCGAAATTAAAAGGAAAAATATCGGTACAAAAACAAAACGCTAAGTATGACCCAGCCTCAAAAACATCTTCAAATAAAACAGCATCCACGCACAAAAAAGTTTTATTAATATTAAGAAGGCGAAAAAACAGTATGCTTCAGTTTCTTTGCGCCCTTTTAATAAGTGTCTTGATACTGGATGGACATGTCTGGCGGTTTTCTCAATTCGTTTGTATATTTGATATACCGAGGCGCCATATAATGGAGAAAGTAGAATGTATCGGAAAGAAATGGTATTAAATGACGTCATTAGGATACTAGGTCGGCGCGTGGAGTTTATGATATGTACTATTTCAATATTATTGTGCTAAAAAACAACATGTAAAACCTCACGTGGTCTAAACTCTAGACTAGGCATTTATCTTTTTATGAGTGTGTGTTTTTGTTTCACACTATGCCTAAAGTGATAAATAAATACAGTTCGTAAATATTAACAGAAATTCTTAAATTATTTTAAAGAAATCTACGCCTGAATTTACTTCTGGTTCGCACACCCACAACTATGGTGCCGTGAGTCAAAGTATGAATGTTGCGATTCTTGGGGACAGAGCAATGACCTGCAAATTAGTTTGACGTCAGAAACTAGGTTTGAAAACCTTGAATCTAATTTAAAAGCGCACTTCTTTATTTATTTATTTAACTTAAAATAAAACACATGTACATTGGTTACATGTGTTCTAATATTTATATTTATTTATTTATAAAATACATGATATTTAATGGAGTCATTTACATGGAGTAGATACATTAGATCACCATACTAGGCGGCTGCCTGTTTCATGGTGACCAATGGAGTATAGTTACTTTGTATGAAGTCTAGTGTAAACATATGGATTTATTATATTAATTATATTAACATGCTGACTATTGGAAAAATTATAAAAGAAAGTAGAAGATAGAAAGGAGAAAAAGACATGCGTAAGGATTAGATCACAAACGAATATGAACACAATATCTACATACAATTAAGAATTACAAATCAAACTTATCAAATTACGTATTTCGTCACATTCTTCTTCTTCTTTTATATTGTTGGGTATTTCTTGGAAGATCTTCATGGATCTATATAGTAATGAGTTTTGCGATTTTGTTTTCTTTTGAACGTGAAGGCTTATTTCATTTCTTCTACTTGTAGAGTGGTTTTGTCTGTGTTGATGTTTATTAATTTATCTCAAGAATTCAGAATTTTGTTGGTCGTTAAACTTTTTAAAGAGAAAAACTATTACATTTGAGTATATAATTTGCTTAAAAGAATAACAAAAACAAACTTTAACTTCTCTCTGGTTAAGGTCTGTTAACATCTACCGGCATAGTGCGTGCTAGACATGCAACGTGGCAGACATGCTTACGTTCAGTTGACAGCCGTACTCGCAGCTGTGTTGTCTCTGTGCTGTGCTGCACAGCGTAATGTGAATACTCGCGTACTCGTCACCACGTTACGTGTCTGGCACGTATTGTGTCGGCAAATGTGAATAGATCGAAGCGCCCTTTAGGCACTGTATCAGTAGATGGCGCTGTAGAATGTTGATAATAATTTATATATTATGGATAAATGGCAAACAGTACTCATAATTTAGTAAAAAAATATTAGATTTTTTTGTTTGTTTTTGTTTACTTTAATGAAATGTTCTTTTACGTATCTAATAATAGATTACTAAGTAAAAACGATAGACATTATCGTTTTTCAGAGTCCTCCTCACTCCTAGTGATCCTCTAGATCCTGAGCAGAGGCAAACGAGGATTGGAATTTAAAAAAAAACTTTTAAGCCGGGTTTTAACCAAATGAGTAAATGTACGTTCTTCCCCTACTTCAGCGAAATTCGCTTGTTGTGAAGGCCTTTTCTCGAGCGACTGAGTAATATTTTAGTTTCTACGGAGTATCGCTTAAACTCTACAACAAAATCCCACTCTCCTTGAAAAACCACTACAACAATAATAGATTCAAATAAAACGCTGGATACGTTACACAGGGAGAACTGAAATAGAAAACACATTAACACCAATTACAGACTAACATCGAAACTACTCAACTGCACTTAAAACATTTCACCTTACAATTTTTTTTCAACGATCATATCAATTTAATATCATTATTTTTAAATTTGTTATAAAAAAATGCTACTATCATTATTATTATCGTTGCATATGCCTACCTAAAATGTTCCAAGAGCGCTCGCTTGCAAGATGTAAACGCCCGCTGGAGCGAGAGCCCAGCGGTGTTGAACATTCTTACGCGGTCGAACGATTAATTACTTAGTTTTCATAGTCAGACATATTGCATGGTAATACAAATTGAAGAGCTAAAATCGCCACTTGGCGTACATACGCGAATAAAAAAAATGAACTTTTAAGAGGAACGGCTGCGCGGCCTGTTTCATACAACACTTAATTTTAGATTTGAGGTCAAAATACTAACTTAAAGCTAATGATATATTTTTTTAATTAAAGGTTTAGTAAATATCTAGTTCATTGTGAAATATAGGCCATCAAAAGGAATTGATTTTTCGCCATTTTAGGGGTATCTTCAACAATTATTTGGGGGTAATGGTGATTTAAAACAAAAGTTTTACCCCATCTACTTTGAAAAAATAATGAAATATAATTTTTTTTTAAATATCTATAAAAATAAGCATTATGGTGGACTTTAAATTAAATTAAAAACGACCAATTTATGTTGGAACACAAATTTGCCGTACATAATTTAAAATTACGACAAAAAAACTTTTTTTTAAACGTTTTGTTTTTATATTTTTATTTATATATATTTACATAGTAAAGATGATAATTTTTTAAAAAAAATACAATAAACCCGCAACTAATATTCTAAGTTGCCTCTAAAATTATGAAAAATGTTTTTTTTTTCATGGCACAAACTTCATAATTTAAAACAAAAATTAATAAAATACTTCTCTTACGTACTGGATATTTACTAAACCTTTAATTAAAAAAATATATCATACAGTTTGTATGGGTATTTTGGCCTCAAATCCAAAATTAAATTATGTTTGAAACAGGCAGCGCAGCCGTTCCTCTTAAACCAAAAGAACATAAACACTAAGTTAGAGCCGAACCGTTCGTTCACAGTTCTATATTCGCTCGATTGGTCTAAATACCGCTAGATTTGTTTTGTGAATATTATTCTCTATGCGTTTACAGGCGAATATTATTCTCTATGCGTTTACAGGCGAATATTATTCTCTATGCGTTTACAGGCGAATATTATTCTCTATGCGTTTACAGGCGAATATTATTCTCTATGCGTTTACAGGCGAATATTATTCTCTATGCGTTTACAGGCGAATATTATTCTCTATGCGTTTACAGGCGAATATTATTCTCTATGCGTTTACAGGCGAATATTATTCTCTATGCGTTTACCAGGCGAGCAGGAACAGAATTCTTTAGCTCGTTCTTGCTCGTATCATCTAAACCCGGTGTAATGATGTTTCTTTATTTTTCGTTCATTTAGTTAAGGCTTTGATTTGATCTTTCAATACATTTTAAATGTCTCTTTTCTTTATTGCTCGAAGTGAGTTGTTGAGCTCAGTGGGGAGGTATTTAAAGTATTTTTGGCTAAAAATGATTGTAAATTTTGGTATACGTAAATTTATTTTGAATTTATGTTTAAAAACCACGTATAACTTAATGAAACTACACTAATTTATAAAAATAAGTGTAAATAAGATATAAATGTTTTTAATAGTATAATAAATTCAAAATACAAAAATGATTGAAATCATTTTATGCAAATACTTCAAATTGTGGTTCCACAAGATGCCAAGAATGAATTGTAAAATACTCATTCCATTTCCACAGGCCGCCTTAGTAAAATAGGTACGACGAGTTCCGCCTTTAGTCATTAGATCCAAGGTCATTGAAGGCTGTTCTTTTCCGTTTAAAGTACTTCATCAACAGAATCCCGCCTTGGGGAGCCATCGAAGTGCCATTTACATAATGGTCAGAATGTGGAACGACTTGTTGACTGTAGTGCTTCCTCCCTCCTGCAACACTGTCCACTTACCGTCATAATAATTGGAAATTGTTCAGGCCGATTAGTAGTCGATTGGAAAAAAAAAAGTTTTTCTTCAATGTTAATTTCGTTTCTATTTTCATATTAAAACACGTAGGTAATCGCCTCATTATAAAGGTGACCCCTTTCCTTATTTCTTCTTATTTTAATTATGTTTTTTTACTTACCTTTAAGCATTTTTATATTTACTTTCCATGTGTCGAAATAAAAGAATTGTTTCGAATTTTAGGTCATAATGCAATCACAATTTTTATTGTTGCAATTAATTGTCACAGGTAAAAATACGAGATCAAAGGAGAATTAACTCCATTGATGGTGTTCCTCACAGAAATCAGTTAAAAGAGAACGGTTATAGGTATATACTGCTATATGTAATTTATTTATTTATTTACTTGTAAGAAACAAACATCTTTTAATACAGATTTATATAAAAGAAAGTTTAACAATAGGTAAGCCAACAAAGTTTCTTATGCTACCAGTGGTTAAGTACAGATGTTTTATTAGAAAAAAAAACTAAACAAGAAGGAAGGGGGGAGAGGAAGAGGAAGATAGGATCGGGACAGGAGATGCTCTCGATACATTTTATACTCGTTTATCAATTTGTGGTCGTGCGTATTACTTCGGTTCGCTATTTTGTAAAGGTATTGTGAAGAATCTCGATATTGTCAAATTGTGCGTTATATTGCAGGCAAATACGGGAAATTGGAGAATTTATCCTATGATTGGACCTGCATGCGGGCAAATAAAAAAATCGGTTTGTCGGGTTGGTCCTGATGGTATGTCTTGATGGTGGATTTCTGGCGATTCTAGGCTATTATTCATAATTTTAAATAATCAGATTTGATCAAATATGTTTAAAGCGCGATGAAGTTATGGAATTTTAAGGATTCGGTATTATTTGCAAAGTGTAAATTAAATTTAAATTTTACATGCTTAAAGAATTTACGTTGAATGCTTTCGATTCTTTCAATATGGTCTTGGTATAAAGGTGTCCATATCGGTGTGCAATATTCTAAGTTAGGGCGGATATACGCTGTGTAAAGGGAGTATATAGAGTCTTTATGTTGCGAAAAGGTTTCGAAAAGGTAATGCAAAATGACTCCCTTCGTAAAGTAGGGAGTTTAACGCCAGTTGTAGATTTTACAAAATAATTTTAAAACACATATTGTATACTTTGTAATCACTTGATTCAAAATCATGGTGATTACAAAGTAATTTTTAATTCATTTATTAATAATGAAGCCAGAAAGTGAATACCAAATTTTAAAGAAAACATATATTGTTAATTGCAGCATCTATGAAGTTACTTCCGAACCTCGAACAGTTTCCTGCAATAGTGGCGTTCTTTACGATGTCTGTAATTGAAATTCATCATACGGTTTCTCTCTTTTATAATCGCGCTGAAAATATTACGCGGCGCGTAAAGTGGGAATAGTGAAAATTTTGTTTTATTACCATGGCTTGGCTTAGGTACAGGTAAACCAACCTTATACAAAGTTTAATTAGGCTAACGCTGAACTTGTGCACTCTTTTTATGATATGAAGCTATCAAATTTTATTCTAAAAAATGTCACTTCATCGAATTAACTTTATTTCGCAAAATTTATATCAGAAATTTTCGCATTACCTATCACAATAGAAGCCATCGAGTGCTTTTTTTCAAGATACTTCTTACTTCATAAATGATTTAATTTGTACAATAAAAAACACATACATTTGTTGTAGACCACTTTTATTTTATCAAAACTCTACCGGTTTCGGAAGCACCCTTCCTTCATCAGGAGAATATTAAAAAAAACTTTTTTTTAATATTCTTCTGATGAAGGAAGGGTGCTTCCGAAACCGGTAGAGTTTTGATAAAATAAAAGTGGTCTACAACAAATTTATGTGTTTTTTATTGTAAATTATGGCGAGCCACAAAGTTAATGCTTTTTACAAATATGATTTAATTTGTAGCTGACTAAGTAAGGTGAACTTTTAGATATTTATTTTAATTAAAAACATCGGGCCAGCACTCAAAAATGCCCCTAAATATCACTTTCCACATTGCTAACCCAAGCAAAACTACACACAGCTGTTTCGGAGTTTAAAAATGACAGTTTGAAACGCCAAAACATCTGTCACAATAATAACAACTAAAAATACTTGCATAAATTAATAATAATATTATTAAATTCTATTTACATTAAATTTAAAAAAAAATTGTATATGGTTTCAAAATACAAATATTCTCAATTTTTAATATTTTAAATTTTATGAAATACATAGACACTTAAAGATTACAAATTGAGACAGTTTGAAAACCAGTGAAGGCAATTTTGAACGTTACTTAATGTAATTAATAAGAAAAAATATATATTTACAACTCTAACTAGTCGAACGAAAACTGTGGGTCTCCCGAATACACATGTATTAAATAGATTGCAAACAATGAAGAAATATTATTGACGGTTTATTATATACGAACGTACGTGATACGGCCGCTATCACGTACGTTCAGGTACAAAAAAAGCTAAAAAATTTTGGCGCTCTCGCAGCAGCCGGCAGCTTTTTATAAGCGCTCCAGTTTATCTGGGAAATATTGCTTAGTTCTTAATTTTTCCGGTGTTAAAGTAGCGTAAAATAACCGCAATAATTTATAGGTTACATTTATAAAAATCATATAATTTTAGTGTGGCCGTTTCGGGCTTAAATCAAGTTTATAATAAAAAATCAAATAAAAACCCAAATATTTTAACTTCAAATCTGTCACGTTGTTCTAAACTAACCCAAAAGCATCGGTCGGTCGAAGCGTTCGACACATGTGCTTATTAAAAGACCTTTTTGCTTGTTAAAAGTGTCCCAAAGTGAATGATTTACAATGTTATTCTTTGAACTGTGGTGATTGTAAACAATATCGTATACGAGCTAGACAACTCAAACTTAATGGTGAATGTGCTATTTTGGAGCTTTTAATAAGCTGCAAAGATATCGCTGTATAACCTTGAACACTGTACCACAACTGCAATCCGCAAAATTAGATTTCGTGGCTACCGAGAAAGGCGCAATAGGAAATAAAAACATTTGACGAGAAGATCTTCTGCTGTCACAGCGACCTGAGTTCTGACCTCCAGTTCACGGAGCAGATCCGGTGCATCATGCGGCCCACGGACGTGCCCGAGAAGGCTGCTCCGCGGCCTGCTGTGGTCCACCCCCCACAAGGATACCACCGACTGGGGCGAGAAATAGACGACACGCTGATGTGGTCTTTCCAGATCCTGAAGCCGGCCGACGAGCGCCACCTGGCGTATGGGCAAACCAACACCGAGCGTCCCGTCACGCAGCCCAGGGGAGTCACCAACAAAGACAAAGAAGATTGGAAGATAGGATCAGTACCCCCGGCCCCCGTCCTCACCCGCCGCCCAACTTCACATAAATCCTATCATTCGTATTAGCGTCTTGCAATATATCGTAAGGAATAAATACAGATAGCTTCTATTATTTTTTTTTTCAATTAAACATGTATGAAAACTTAGACCAAGCCGTATTTAGTTTTGATAATTTAACTGCATCCTTTATATAAATAATGTGTAATGATAGTGTCCAAAAAAAAAATGTCATAGATTTAATATAGGAATAATGTAAGAATAGGAAGTAAGATTTGTAAAGCGCCCTTGAGGTGATTTTTCACAAAAACGGCGCTATAAAAATCATCCGAATATTATTATTATTATTATTATACCCGAAACCCACAAAACATTCATATATGTCAAGGTTGTTCCTGCGTCATTTTTTTTAGTATTTGGTGGTCAGCCGAAGCTAACGGATGTGTTAGGGTATTTTCGTCTCTCCCGTAGAAGTTACGGCACTAGTCACACGTATTGTTATTGCGAAATCTTATGAAAAAAAACGATATTTTTTTACCACTTTTTTAATAATAACCCAAAGGACGGGCGGTTAAAGGGAACAAGGATAACCAATCACCCATCGAATGATTTTCACACGAACGAACCTGCTCTCACGAAAGTAGTTTTGCTTCTGGCGGACGAGAGCATTCACAAATAACAACCTGCACATTATAGTGTTGGCGTTCATAGTGTTGGTTAGGGAAAGTAGGTACTGAATAAATAGAAATTAAGATAGGAACCAACCACATTATCATTTCAGGACCCAATAGATATTTAACTACGGAAATTGATAGATATGTATTTATGCTCCAGTAGTAAAGCCATTTCTTCGATTATTTTGCGGTTTACAACAAAAATATTAGAATTGAGGGTGGTAAATTCACCATTTAGAATCGAAACGTTGCTTGAAATGGCAATAGACGTGTTTAGTGATCATATCTGAATAGTCAGGTACAACCTTCCTCTTCTCCTTCTTGATGCAAATAAATAAAATAGTACGTTTTGTTTTTATAAAATTATTTATTGATGTCAATGTGTATAATTCTCATAATCACCGTTTAATATTTATAAAAAAAATATGGCCTATCTATCTATCTAACATACAATAATATATTTTAATATTTACAATGTAAAAAAAATCTCATACCAGTGGTGGGTCGTGGAAGAATATTATTAAAAAAATATATGTAAAAGAAAAAGAAAATGATATAGGTAAATATCCCACAAAAAAAACCCAATAACCCTCCCACAAGTCACCACTGGAATCTTTAATAAATAAAATTTAAAAAAAGATTTGACACATTTTTAATGTATACCACAATTAACTAATCACATAAAATTATATTATAAAATATCGATAAAATGTAAAATATTTCGTTGTATAATATTACGACAACATTTTAATAAATCAAGTTTTATTAAAATAAGAACTAAAAAAATATTTAAAATTAAAGTTTTTGATGTCTTCTTAATTTTTAAAGTAGTTTATGATATTTAAAAAAATATATATATATATTGAAGTAAAGAATTATTTACTAGGTAATATATTGATAAGAACATGCATTGTCAACTGCTTAGCACCAACTATAAGGACGCAAAAAAATTATTGCTTCTGTAGTATTTAAGCACCTACACAAAACAGTATCTACTAGTATGTTTATATTTGAACAATATCAATATAAATTGTTAAATCACATTCGATTATATATAATGAAATAAACGTGTATTGTGACATTTTATATAAATATTTAAAACAAATTAATGTCGCCGGATAATTGGGTTTACGCGCTTAGATATGTACTATTTTATTAAAGGTTGAACCTTACCGGTTTCGCTCCCAATATCATGGCGAATCTCAGAAATAATTAAAGACTTCTAATTTTTTTTAATTATTACGTTTTAAATACATATTTTTAAATTCACTTACAAAATATTCACTGGTATAAAAGTTCTGTAATTGTGTTTGAACAGAATAAGTAAAAAATGTAATTAAATATTATTTCATGCAATATGTGGTTGAATTTTGGGGTGTTGAATAATGTTGTGCTTCTTCTATTTTCTTTTGATAAAGTTTCGTATAGCCTTACAGTGTCCGTCATCAGGAAACTGTCCCATCCTAAACGAGATGGAAGCACAACTCTGCACCCGAAAATGAGTTACGTATCCCTATTTTATATCCATAAATACCGAAAATTAGTTACATACGCCATTTCGTTCAGAATTTCGTTGTCTATCTAGAGGTAAACAGCACTCTTCTCTAAGCGGCTTGGTCACGGAAGTCACCTTGTAAAAGTGAGTCTTATGTAACAATTCACTATTTAGAGGTAAACCAATTTTCAGAATTACTGTTGGGCGGCCTCCTGTAAAATTGGTTAAATGGACATGGTACCATTGACCTCTAGGGTACAGAAGTTTGTTTATGACCCCAAATGTCATACAATATACTTCTTTTGTCCATAAGTTTTATAATGTCTAGAATATAGCAGATATATTTTCAAAAGGTAAAATATTATTAACTACTGCAGTACGTACTTACATGTCTCACATATATAAAATTCTATTATTTTCAAGCATTATTACCATTGTACTTAAAATACATATAGTTCGTTTTGTTTTCGTTTTGAAGACTTGGCCCAAAAACAAATTTTACATAGATATTAGTCAAAATACTTTCAAAACTTAAAAAAATATGTAGGTACCCACATCTACATTGATATATATTTTTAATCCAGAAATTTTTTAAAATTTATTCAATGTTATTTATTTTTATGCCACTGAAACGAATACGTGACTATTTTATGAATTGGGATTGGAAATTTTTAATTGATCACTAAAACTATAGAATTTCTTTGTGTTTAATTTGCTAAAGTACTTTTGTGCAAATTTCTTGATTGTGAATCCCAAATATTTTAGAATCTGATACTTTTACGTCAGTGTGATGATTGTGACTCCCTAAAACATTGGAATCTGATATTTTTACGCCAGTTTGATGATCGTGACTCCCTAAAATTTTGGAATCTGATACTTTTACGCGAGTTTGATAATTGTGACTCCCTAAAACATTGAAATCTGATAATTTTATGCTGTTCTGATGATTGTGACTCCCTAAAACTGTGAAATCTTATACTTTTATGCCAATTTGTTGATTGTGATCTTCCTTAAATCTGTGAGAAGTGACACTCTGACTCCAATTTGCTGAGTGAACTTTTCTAAATCTGTAGAATATGTTGGATTATCAATAATTGCTGATCATTAGTTTAAAAAAAGGTTTATCCTATTCCTTGATGGTTTGTTCGTAAAACTGAAGGGTATGAATGAATTGTTCATTTGCCCTTAATGTTCCGATGTTCAACCCTTTGTTCCTTATCTATTCGTTGCTTGTTTGTCAGCGAACGAATTATTTCGTTGTGTTTTTTTTTACTGTCCTGAAACGATCCGATGGAATCACTTTGTTTCTTGCCAGTCTAGAAATTGCTTAATTTGTTTCTTACTCGTCCATAAAATGGTTTCATTTGTTCATTTAGTTTCTAGTTTGTCCTTGTATCAATCGAATATGTTCAATTTGTTACTTGTTAATTTATAAAACGGTTGAATTAGTTCAATTTATTGTGACTAAAACTGTATTTTTTTTAAGTGTTCCTTATTTGTCCCAAAAATAATGGGATTTGATAATTTAGTATATTTTTGGTTCCTAAACCAGTTGTACTTGTTCATTTTTCTAATTCCTCTTTTAACTATTGGACTTGTTTGTTGCTCTTGTGTTAGATCACTTCCACAGTTCTTCCTAAAATTGGAGAATCTGGTTGATCCAATCCCTAAACTCCGAGATCCTAGTGTAGACTCCTGGCTGGTTGGGTTCTGCGCATCCAATTCCCCAGGAGATGATGCCGCCTAGCATGAATCGCTTATCGTCCCTCTGGATCACCATCGGGCCACCGGAGTCACCTGGAAAATGAAGATAACATTTATTGAAGAGGTTGATTAAATGCTG
Organism: Halesus radiatus; assembly: GCA_022606495.2. Lineage (NCBI taxonomy): Eukaryota > Metazoa > Arthropoda > Insecta > Trichoptera > Limnephilidae > Halesus > Halesus radiatus. The sequence goes on from JAHDVE020006615.1 coordinate 17,896, forward strand.
TAAAATCTACATAAAGTGGAAAACCTGAAAAAACTTTCACGAATCTAGAGTATAATTTGCTTTGTCTCTCTGCTTTATTATAACCATGTATACGCCACACTCAGATTATAGGCCAATTTTGCTTTCTACAATGTTTCACTTTTTTCCTTTGCTAGCAGACTAGTCCCTTTAATAACTTTAATAAAGTTCGTCAGAGTTGTCATTGGGTATTCAGCGATGTCTCTTGGTTCCAAAATGTTACTCCTAAGGTGTTTGAGCTTTCTACCCACAGAGGCGTGGCAATGTAAATTGCTAATGAAACATAATAAATCTCAGAAAAACAGTTTCCACCCAGAAATGGTTTGAGTTAATAATAATAATGTAGTGAAGGTGATAATGAAAACATATTTTATAATTGTAAAGTTTCAAGCATGTTATATTTTGTAATTATTATTGAACCATTTTATACAGTTCCGTTCAGTAATTCAATAGCCTCAAGGGTACTTTACACGATCGTTATTGTAAGTGTACAATTTTTTATTGTATTAATGTGTTTTTAGGCGGTTCACGGCCAGTTGCGTATTTTAGGTCGCATTTATTCTTAGAAATAACATTAAATGTTTTTCCTCAAAATATTGAAACACTAACAGAATGGACAGCTCCAAACTCCAGTGTAATCGACGAAATATATAGAGAGGTACGGCTTTCCATTTCCCAGAAGGTCGAGACTTGTCATTTCAGCCCTAATTTTTTTCAGTAATCATTTTATTTTATTTATTTATTTATTTTTTTATGTGAATACCACACAAGAGTCACAACCGTCTGGAGCCAGTGAGACTATGGCATACCCAATTGGGGAATGTTGTGAGGCTGATGGTAGTAGGGAGGGGAAGGAGAAGGGGAGGAGGAAGGTGGGGAAATACCTGGCTATTCAGATCTGGTTACCAAACACGGTTAAAAGCCATTTCAAGCAACTTTTAAATTCTGAATGGTGGTCTTATTTCACCAGGGCGATACTGACAGTATCTTCCGTTCTGGAACGTGCGCAAATATACCATATATTATTTTTAATTAATTAATTGTGAAACAACACAAATTAATTAAATAAAATTTACTTGCGCACGCCAGGATTTGAACCCGTGACCTTTGATTAACGCAAATGATTTCTATAGCAATATTTTCTACTCCACCAAAACCCCGAGGTTTTGAATTGACATTATGTTCCTAATGTATTTTTAGGTATGTCCTGATTATGTTTTATTCTCGTGTATGTACTATTATTTTCCATATTTTCTTTTTTATGTCATTTTGTAATTGAATATTAGTGCGAAAACATATTCACGAAAGTGTTAAAAGAACCATTTTTTTCAACTTAATTTTTTTATGGTAATGAGATAAAGACCTTCGCAACTGTCGAAGCCACCCTTTCTCCAACCAGCGCAGATGAAAATGTGAGGAATGTGCTCGATGTAGCCCGCTGATCTGTACATCTGCTCGCAAGCCTGGTTCTCTAGCACTGGGACGCTGACTTCCTGCAGGACACTTGGGAGAGGGCCGTCTGAAAAATAAGATAGGACGATGCAGTTATTATTAGTTAATATGCATAATGGTATGGCAAGATACTTTTGAAATAAAGGACATGAAATATGTATGAGAACTTCAATAAAGGTTGCAGCTTCTCGTTTATATCTGTCTCCATGGGAATATTTAAAAATACACGATATCTACCAGTCGTAGGAAAGAGTGGGAACTGAAGATATAACAGAGAAGTAGCCCAGCCAATACCACTGTTAGCTATTTATAGACTCGCGTTAGAAAGATTATGCTTTTAAAATTACTGCATCTCCAGACTCTTGACTCTTGGACTGATGAAATATTATGATGAAGGATAGGTTTTCGTTGGTCACGTTAGAAATAGTGTTTGTACTAATAATTAGTTGGATATTGTGGGACAAAATGAACGACGATAGTCCCAGAGCCCTAGACAAACCGACCGAGAAAATGTTTAACTGGGCCCAGATAGGCCAAAGGCACATTTCCACAAATCAACAAGATAAACAATTCTTCAAATTCAAGAATGTAGTAAGATGTGATTTTATGAATTTTAAAGGTCTAATTATGGTTAATTGGGTCCGATAATAGCTAAAAACCTCGCAAGAAGGTTTTCCTTGACCTATTGGCAAAGCGTTGGAAATTGATTAAAATGCTATAATAGGCATCGACAACCATCGAATTATTTTGTAAAAAAAATAGTTTGTTTTTATAGTGAGTTCAGTGATGCGTTAGTGACCAAATATAGCACGCGTTCGGAAACGTCGGTGCAAGTGAGGAGATTTGGATCCTGGTTCGTTGAGGATAATTTGAGTGGGGGTCACGATCCTCACCAATGAAGCGACGATTAAGAAGAAGGTAGCTAGTTTGGACGCATTCGTACCTTCATAGAGTCTTCCCCATCCTGTGACGTAGGCAGTCTTCCCAACGAATCCTTCATCGTTAGCTGGTACGCAAACTGGTAGAATGTTGGGCTGGAAAGTCACTGGCTCATAGAATCTGGAACGAAAAAATATATATTGATTAAATTAAATAAATTACCCAAGAGGTTTTTTTTTTATAGCATATTTGCGGCACGTTTTATAATGGTAAATACATGCAGTATCGCCCCGGTGAAAAACCTCAATTCAGTATCGAAATGTTGTTTGAATTGTAAATATCCTGTTTGGTGACCAGATCTGAATAGCCAGGTACTTCACGAATTTCCTATTCAACATCTCCTTTTCTTTCTTACTCAATTCAGCCTCACAACATACCCCAATTTGGGATGTCATAGTCACACTGGTTCTGCGCAGTTGGAACTTTTGTGAGATGTTCATAAAAAAAATGACACCACACGAAGAGTTCCGGAGTAAGCAGGAGAATGACATCCGAATTACAAGAATGAAATGAGGTGGAAGAAAATCGGGAGGGGAAGGAAAATTGAAAGAAAGTGCTGAGTAATGAGATCTGGGGGCATATTACTTAAATTAGGAATTCTAGCCTGTTTTAAAAAGAAATAATATTTACACGACAATACCAGTAAGGAACTCCAGTTTAAATATACATATCAATATTCCTTAAATACCAGTAATTAAAAATTAAAAAAAGTCCTCAAAGTTTGATTTTTTAAAGCTCACGAAAGCGGCCAGAATCCGAGCTGCGACCGCGTGACGTCACACAAGCATCATACGGTCACATATAATGATTTTACACAGAAAGAATTTAGGCACGAACAACCGCGTGATGGCGTTCCAAGGTTTGTACGTAACAGGGCGTTTTGATGAGATGGTTTTTTTATATAACGATGTATAAATTCTTTTTATAATTGATATTATATAATATAACGTATATATACAGAATCGTCGTTTGTTGATCCATAGTCTATAGGAATATATAGATTTTAAGCCATAATTTTTTTTCACCGGATTTACTTATTATCAGTGCCGTGCATTACTCTAAGACCAAAGGTAGGCTGTGCGATGTGTGTAGTGTTTTAAGCTTGGGTATGAATTATTATAAAACTGGCTATTTTATTATCTAACTAAAAGGAATAAATTTCACAAATAGAAACATTTTATTATTGCAGAACGATTGTGACATTTTTTTTCACACCATCTGAAAAAAAAACCTTTTATTCAAAAATTCTTTTATTTTCTTTGATGGTTCGTTTTTATTAGGGTAGTCACAGCTTTTCAGCCTTTGTAGACTGAACTCCACTGCTTATTATAAGCCACGTTTCGATTCTGTACTAATTAATAAGATGTATCTAAAGATTTATTATCGTTTTGAGTACAATGGGATATTTAAAAAAAAAACCTGTTTCTGCAATGTTCGTTACCAAGGTATCAAAATATTCACGGCTTAAGACGAATCAATGTCACACTCAAAACTAAAAGGTTAATAAAAACATCAAAGATAAAAGAAACACTTAGAAGCTGATGGCAATTAGTTTTTGTTTGTGAGAATGTCCGCAATAAGAGTTTCCCAGGTGATCTATATATTCTTAATTGCTAATTTCGGATTGTTGAACAATTATGTAAGATAACTTTAACTTTGATTTCATTTTGTCAGTACGCAATACTTTTACCTGTATTTTATTAAAAAATCAGATGTTTTATTAAAAAAAATTACTACTAATATTAATGGCAACGTTTGATAAACACTTGGGTTACCAGGCGGTTTTCTCTAAAGCGCATGTATGCAGCGAACTCCAATAAAAAAGAAAACACAATCAGCCAAACTTCTATTATAATTTTACCACGCTGTTCAAATTTCGAGCTTAAAATTCCAATCGTCCATATTGATATTACTCGAGAGCGAGTCATAAATGAATCCTATACGTGCGTTTTGAATTCAGCGTCTATGGGACTTTCTGTTTTAAGAAATAGTTGATACAATCCCATACTCATGGGGCTTCAATGGTATACCGCGAAAGCGTGTAAATATTTAGAAATCTGCTAACTGCCCGGGTGCGCAGCACTATGGGATTTGTTAACACCGAATTTATACGGATTATGATTTTGCAAAAATTTAATAGACTTTTTCTATTATCGATTGTGCTTTAGATTGTCATTAAAATAAGTTAATTACTGAAGATGTTACCTTTTTATTTAAAAAAAAGTTCAATTTCTTGCGTAAATTGAGATTGTTGCATGTAAAACAATATTTTTAATAATCTACGACATTATATTCTTTAGCCACAGACAGTTTAATGAGTGGCCAAATTGTACCTTGTTGCTAGGTGATATTATAATATTCTTTATGATAGATCTCCGATTGACCTCCCAATGAGATAGGCCACGAACCGCCACTGCCGCCAATTAAACTGAAAAATCGCGCCTCACGTTACAAGTACCTACCTATATAAAATAATGTTTCTTACCTCAGTAGTGCGAGATCATATTCGAAGGTCCGGGGGTCGAACTGGGGGTGAGAGGCGACTATTTGCACCCTCCTCTCTTGGAAGCCATAGGGTTCTTCTTCAGATGCCAGGTCATGCTCACCTAATCTCAATAATAGGTCTGATGGAGGGACGCTAGAAGAAGGAGACTCTTATTAACATACGAAGGCTATGGATAATAGAAGAAAAGGTAGATATGACTTGGAAGAATGTACGTCTGTCCCCGACCTATGACAAAATTGTACAGACTATCAAGATGGCCAAGTAGGTAGAAAGTGAATGATGTTGGCGAAACGCATTATGGTTCATGGTAAATCTCACTTGTTTCTTTTATCTATGGTTGTAGTCGTCCCCAGTAGATTGTCATTGATGACATAATTATTCTCCTTCTCACACGTCTTGCATGAAAATAAAAAAGAGAGAAAATATCGGAATGTCGAATGTTTTCAATCAAATTACAAGACATGGAAATTGAAAAATGAAGAGTCTGGCAGATAAATGTCTAGAAAAAAATAGTCGTTTAAATAGCTTCAAATGGTATCACCAAGATATGGTTCAGTGGCAAAATAACATAACTCTAAAAAAACACAATTTTCTTGGTGCTCGTTTTTCTTATTATGTATATAGTAGAGTAAAACCATGAAGGTATGGGTTCCACGAAAACATTATTTATTTCAATATTAGAATACCTTTTTGAAGTTTATAAATCTCATTGTAATATATTTATAATAATTCAATATAATTTTAACAACTCTCAAAATGAAACCGAAAAGACACAAAAAGAAAATGGTAACGTTAGCGGCTGGGACTCAAACCCACGTACTCACGGTCTATCCGCGGGACCTTGTGCTCTAATCCACTGAGCTACATTTGATCAATACCATACATTTCTAAGAGCTGTAAATATCAGCGTCAATTAATTCCCATTTATATTTTTGGACGCTACCTTTATATTATGACTACAAGATTCGCCGGAATTTTTTTTGTAATCTTTTAGACAGAATCTCGGATATAACTATCCGATTTTTATTTATATGGGACATTTTTCGAATTTTTGAACAAGTCTAGGATGAATATTCAATTTTGGAATAACTTATTAAAGCTGATAATTATTGATTTTAAAATATTACAAATAAAATTCGGGTAAAAACGACCCTAAAATCATTTAAATATTTTTCTTGTTATTATTAATACATATTATACAAATAAACATATCATCAATAATTGCTATGTATTTACAATACACTACAAAGTAATGATTCCACAAAGAAGATATTAATGTTTTCTGAGGATGACTCTAATGGTCATGGGAGAAGAATAGATTTTAAATGAGCATTTGTTCTCAGTAAATACTAAATCACACACGCTACATAGATAAGTGATGGCGGGCGCCATAAATTACCTTATCTTTCGATTATTTATTTACTATTGTTAATATTACTAAAGTGTTTTTAAAATGCTTTGTGATTTATGTGAAGAAAATTGCTTCTCGTGATTAACGCTGCCAGCCGGGTGGTAACATAGTTCCTCTGTCTGTAAATATGCAGACAGGGTCGCTCTTATGAGGTCTAACACTAATAAATCGATACCTTAGTTCAATAGGGAAATAACACAAAATTTCTGGGTTTTGAGTTAATGATGAAAAATGGTAAAGAAACTCTTCCTTCTCATATTTAAATAAAAAAATAAGTCTAATTCGTCCTAATTATGTAGTCAGATAATTCTTTAAGGAATTATAATGAAATCAGCACATTCTTAGTTCAATGGAGAAACATGTCAAATGTTTCCGTTTGGAACTTAATAAATGTAGCCATTTACACCTATGGTATGATAAGTTGATAAATTACTTACATGTTGCATCTATTGTTGTTATTGGTGGACAAAATAACTTCACATCGGAGCGATGTCTTTATGATCAATTTTCAAATACAGTTTTCTCAAAATGAGGTATTTTGAGTTAGTTCCCTATTGAACTAAGGTATCGAAATATATAATATGGAAACTGATTAATAATCATGGTATTTTACCGCAGGGAAGGTAGAATTAATGGAGTATTTTAAGTAATATTCTGACGTGTTTTGATCCAACTAACCCTTATAATTATGGGGCTGTAATGGAAAACTGCCGTATTAATTGTTTTTGTGTTTAATTCGTAGAACTCCATTTAATTTTCAAAAAAATAATCTAAACCAAATTTAATTAGCAATCATATAAATTAGTCGTCACAATGTGGATTAACCGGAGTTTTAAAATGGCCTTGAACGCCGAAACAGCTGTCACAGCAATAAAAAGTAAAAAAACTTTCAGAACTTAATAATAACATTATTAAATTTGATTTACATTCAATTAAAAAAAGAAGAAAAAAAGCTAAACTGCATATTCCTAAAATTGGTGAAGTTGAGTAAGGGAAATTCGAGGCTAAGGAATCGACTAACATTATTATTTTTATAATAAATTCATAAAAACCTTTAATTTTTTCATATTATGAAACACAATTTTTTACAAAACGTACTAAAAGTGACTATTTTTTTATATTATGGCAATGCGTACTATTTATTTCCAATAGAAATTTGAGATTTTTTTATTTTCTGCAAAACGTACATTGACAGATATAGTCGTCAAATTTAAAAAGGTGAAGGAAAGCTGTCGTTTTTTCTGGCTGGAAACCGAATCAGGAAGAGGAATTAATAAAGTCTTTTCGATACTTACAAATTTTAAGAATGTTTTGAAGGACAGATACAAGGATATAAAGTGAAGAAATAGTCAAGTTTGCAAAATAAAATATTTAAAATTACGAATTTATTATCTTATTTATCCAATGCCAAGTAATGAATTACAGAAATGATTCCATTTATTTTATTTTTATTTTTATAAATTTTACAATATTATGCTTGTGAGAGTCGGTACCATTTTTTTTTACTTTACTGGAAAGCTCGAGTTTTGTAAATAGGCCGTTTAGCATTACAGCTCCACAATAGGCCACTTGAACGCATTTTATAACGGCTTGGAAAAAATCGTGTGGATAGATATTTTTACTATAACAATAAGAATGTTACTAAAAAATTTAGAATATTATTATTTTTTAATAATGAATAAATTAATCCGATTTTTTAGCTTTTGTCGTCCTGGCGATGTTCCTAATATCTTCTTCCATCAACTTGTGCGTCATATTCTCCTCACACTCTTCTCTCCATTCCTTCATTTCCAAACCATATAAGAGTTGTTAGATGCATTGGACATGACGCTTCTTTTTTGATCTCTACGTTCACAATAGCAGAAAAACTGTTTTGTTTTTTAGCAGATCTGAATAGCCAGGTTCGAAGAGAGTTTTTCTAGATCTATAATTATCTCTCCCTTACCCAACTATTGGTGCTGCCAAAGCACCACTGGTTCTTACAATATTTGATCTTTCCATATTATAACTTAAAATTCTACAACATTTCAAAAAAAAAAACTATTAAAAAATCATCAATGAACACAAAAAAATTAAAATAAATAAATAAGATTAACATTGTTTACACCACTTTTTTAATATATAAAAATCATCATGTTTCAAAAGCAAATATTTCCACATCAGGATAAACAGTATACTAAAAATAATGTCTTTATTTATAGGTCATTATTTTTAGTACGCTGTTTATCCCGACGAGGAAAGCTTCGCTTTCGAAACATGTTGATATATAAATTTATCAATTCATTGATAATGACGTCACGTAGTGACTACAAACTATTGAAGACACAACAAAAATTGTTTGATTTCTACCGGAACAAATAACAATAATCTCCACTGTATTGCATAATCATTTTTCCCTGACATTGAAAAGTAAGAAGTTATCTATTCAATTTATACGTCCATTTCCATAAATTATTCTGCATTATTGACGGTATTGGCAATAAGAGGAAACTTCAGGAGAGGTTCGTGTTAACAAACTTAATTTAATTGTTGCAATAAACGAATGGGAAGGGACGCTGTTACTAGGAAACGTATTCTTTTTTTTTATGAAGAACTAATTATAGGTCGTTCTGGATAAGTATTACTAATTTGATTGAGTTATTGAGTAGTGTAAGTCAGCAGGTACTCTTTTATCTTATTGATAAATTTAAAAAGTTCTATTTTTAATTATGAATTATTTTTATTGAGATTTAAAAACCTCATTTTAATATTTAATCATTGTAGAAAATAATATTAACATAACACAAATGAAACATGAAAACGGAAAAAAAGACAGAAAATACAAAGATTTCAATCGCATCTGTGACTCGATCATTATAAAGATAGTTGCCAATAATATGGGATTCAAAATGGAGAATAATGTTTACAAATCTTGAATTTGAGATATAATATCGATGAAGATGACATAAATTGAACTGGTCTCATTAGCTAAGTTGGTTAAGCGGTTGCCCCAGATAGGCAGAGGTTCGAGTCCCAGATGCGACTGAAATATTTTTATTTTATGTCGTTTTTACCATTTTCATGTTTCATTTGGGTTATGTTAAAATTGTTTTCTAGAATGTTTAAATAAAAAAATGTCCTACATATAATAATGCTCTCTGTTTTATATTCCAAATGGTTGTGTCGAATTTCCACGTTAATATGAAGCGCTTGAAATAATTCCGGACAGATTAATACGCGTAAATTTCGTTACGTTAGAAGAAATTAACACGGAATATACAGTCCCTGGCCAAATTATTAGCAAATCATTTTTTTTTCAAAATCAAATATTGTAATTTTTAGCAATTTCACTTTGTTAAAGCACGTTTTTAGTTAAAAGAAACTGTCTTTTGCTTCACACATTTTGTAAAAAAAAACTTACGCTTTTAATTATATAAAAAAAATCTAAATGTATTTGAAATAACAAAAAGAAATGTGTGTAGACATCTAATCAATAATCATTAGTTAAGAAATATTAAATATACTTCAAAGTATAAGGTGCACCCGAAATGTCTGGATTAGTCTGATTAATTCATGGAAAAAAAATTGAACAACTATCATTTTTGTTTGTTTTCGTCAAGTGTTGCGATATAGATAAATAAATTTGTTTTAAATCCATAAAAGCAAATGCTTTAATATTATGAAAGATTTCAAATCGAAATTACCTATTGTCTAAATTATTTTTTAAATATTTACAACAAAACAATTAAAAAAATCTAGGTTGGACTAGTAAATTGGCCAGGGACTGTGAATAATTTAAAACTTATCATTCGAGTTAAGTCAAAAGGATGAAAAGTGTCCATTAAAGTCATCAAGTTAACCCTATCAGCCCCAAGATGGACAAGGATTTTTTAAATATATCGAAATTCGACAGTTCCCCCATTAAAGACACATTTTATCTTCAATATTACGAAATTCTTCTATGCGATATTTCCAGCCATGAAAATATGTCCATAAATTAACTCGTTCGATATGATAAACGTGCCCAAATATATATTGTACCAGATGTAATGGCACATAGGCGAACTGTGATCCAGATCTGCGGAGAGGGCTGTGAGGGGAGAAAGCATAACCCGTAGACAGTCCCTTGTGAAGGGGGAAAAGACATTGACGACAAGACCTCATTGATGACTTTTGAACTTTTCAATATAATTTCTGCATAAAAACTCAATTACTTAATTAAGTGTCCGTTTGACGATTCTTGGTCTGCGTCCAGTAAGAGGCAGTAGTCTGATGGAGGTCCAGGGTAAGCGGTAGTCAGAAGGAAAGAAGGCGAGTAGATCAGAAGTTGTAGCGTAGTATGTTTCCCACAGACCGCGCAGTATACATTCACAAAGGAATCAGGAGTCGGGGTCATTTGCGAACAGCGAAATAATATTTATTATATAACCCGACTATCTTACAAATTAGACATACTCTACAACGAACTACTTTACAATTAATTAATTCTTACAAATTAGACATTAATATATACGAAGTGGAATATAACAAATGTGTTAATCAAATGACCGCGTCAAAACATTTCAGGAGAGGTGGACACGTACGATTTATATATACGAGTATAAACCAAAACAAATACTCGGAAAGAACAACCCACCGCCGCTATTTCTGCGAATAAGTATACAATTTTTTTTCCCATAATAAAAACATAATTTAGAAAAATACATTACCATGAGCCATAATAAAAATTCGGTAACCGAATAAAACAGAACACTTACAAAACCAGAACACGAAAAAGATAGAGTAAAGAATAAGTAATCAAAAAGTTTAAAAGGTGTGTACCTGTCGACGCAATGCGCCGCCGTGACCGCCCAGTTCTCGCTGAGTAGTGCCGCGCCGCACTTGTGCAGGTAGGTGCTGGTCCGCCACTGCCGGAGGGACACCTGCCACGGCCAGCGTCCGAAGTTGGCGCGCGAGCCGCCCACCACGCGCGCCTCAGGCCACAGCCGCCGCCCACAAACTGCGGCGAGCAACGCGATAGTGGAGTTTAGGGCGAGGAGCATTGTCACATGGGCTTTTATATTAGGGAGCGAGAGGAGGATATGTGGTGGTTTTAGGGTGATGGGAGAGTATGTATCACTGTTTTAGGGAGGTGGGAGAGAATGTGTTTGCGGTTATAGAGAGCGTAGTCAATTACTTAAAAATGAGATTAATATTTTACGGGGATATGAGAGAATGCATCATGGTTTTAAGGAGATGGGAGAGAAGATATCAAAGTTTTCATTAGATGCGAGAGAATGTGTCGATGTCTTAGGAAGATGTGTTATTTTTTAGAAATGTGGGAGAGAACGTATCAAGATTTTAGTAAGCGGGAGGAAATACTTAAAAAGGATATTAATGAGAGAATATATAAATGTTTTTGAGAGGTAGCAGATAATATTTGAAGTTATAGAACGATGGGAGAGAAATCATGCAGGTTTTAGGGAGCGGGAAAAATTTGGCCAAAATAAGAGATTTTATTGTTTTGGGATAGAGGCAGAGGGTAAGTACGGTTAGATAGATGCTAGGGTGGCTGTAAGATTATTTTGGGAATGAAACAGAGTTTGAAGAATTTTTGGGTCGATGAGGACGTCGGTAAAACACATATGAATTTCACTAGGAACACTTTTAACATAAAATCCAAAGATAAAATACTATGTATTTTAATACATCTTACGTTATTAATATCACAGAGCTAGAAAAATAGTTCATCATTCAGGATATTATTAAATATATCAAAAATTTTCCATGCCGAAAATACCGTAAGTTCAAATGTAAATAATAAAAATCAGTGTACGTTTTCTTCCAAATATATTTGGCAATGTTTTTCTACTATGTTTATTATTGCCATTTATCAAAACAAAGTACAAACTTAAAATATTCCTATATAAATTTATCAGTTCCATCTAACCAACCAATTGAATTGAGCCGTATGTGACATACCGAAATATATCTATCATAAACATGTGATCAGGGTCCCTAACACAAGCACAAATATAATTTTTTTATCAACGTCGGTTATTTGTCAACGTTCCCGAGCCTACATATCGCCAATGAACAAACTTCACGTCGACTAAATAGGGTATAGTATTTCAATTGTTTTTGTTTACGATTGCATTATCTATAACGATATAAAATGAGCCATTTTTTAAATTTGCCGCTAAAACGACATGTTCATTTTTGTTCGTGAATATGGCGTTGTTGACGTCACGCCGACCAACGTTGGTGACAGCCGTCTTATCAGCCAGTGGTGTTATATACATCATGATAACGTTTAAGCCACACATTTTTAACGGTATCAAATACCCTTTTAAGACGTCGATGTGAATTGTTGTTTGTTCGTTGGCGATCTGTGATCGAGCTTGAGAGTGTTGACAAATAACCGCCATTGTCGATAAAACTTTTATCGATGTGCTTCTATTCTAGGGTTCATGTTTTTAATCATACGTTTTAAAAAAACAGTCCTTTTCTATAACCAAAGGCAACGTCAGAGTATTAAAATGGTATAACCCGTTTTCGGTTGTTTTGCAGGCTTCTAAGATAACAGTAGTTATTCGACTTCAAATTTTCCAGAAAAAATCCAAAAAGTAATGAAATTGTTGATGATTTGTTCTAATTCTTGGTTTTTTATTACTTGTTCTGATTTTTTGTGTGTGTCATTGTATCCGAAAACGAGATCACGAAATCACAAGCTTTTAAAAAAGAATAACGAAAATTGTAGTAACGGAACAAGTTGGGTTTTTACACAAATCTGCTTCACTTATCTTCACAATGCAACGGGACAGAGGTCAATGTTATTTGCAAAAAATGTTTTTATTCTCATATTAATTAGGTGTTTATAGTTATTCTGTACTGTAATTTATCTAAATGCCAAATAATTGTTTAATATGGCTACACATTTTAATACGAAACTTCAGTGGATTCTCGTATGAATTACATCTATATATATAAAAATGAATGTTTGTCTGTATGTTCTCGATTTTATCGAAAATTACTCAACCGGTTGCACTGAAAATATCACAGTTTGTTCTTATTAGTGCCGGAAAGGTTTAGACAATACTTTGAATGAAATCCAATAAGTAAAACTGTTGGTATAACGTTATAAAATTATAATACCACTCAGGTTAGCCATAGATTACATATTCAAAAGAAGAAGGTTTGTTTAGGTAGAAAATTTTCAAAATGGAAACACAAGTAGGTGCCTAATTAAGAACTTTATTATTTAGATACATATTTTGAAAAAAAAAAACAAAATACATATTTAGAAAAAAGTTAAATTTTCAAATGAATGTTTTTTGTTTAGATATAGTAATAGCCGTCACAAGGTATTACTTTCGCAGTCAAATCAACTATGGACCCAAACGAAAAGCAACTCCGGGTACACATCAGCTAGTATTTAATAGTTTTTGAAATACCCAAATTGAATACAAAACTTAAATGTATTTAAGTTTTGTATTCAATTTGGGAAAATCTTTTTTTTGAGGTAGCATAAATTTTTGAATTGTTAGCTATGGCACCATGAAATTCGCATCTATTTTATATATGAAGGCCTCCGTGGTTGAGTGGTTACGATCCTTCGCTACAGATCCGAAGTTTGCGGTTTTAAATCCCGGCGGGCGCAAGTTTATCTTATTGAATTAAATTAAAGATCACCATTCAGAATCAAAACGTTGCTTGAAATGACTTTAGCCGTGTTTGAAGACCAAATCTGAATATCCGGGTATTATACCATCTTCCTCTCCCTCGTCTACTTTCCCTCCCCCACTACTATCAACCTCACAAGATACCCCAATTGGGGATGCCATAGTCTCACTGACTCCAGACGACTGGGAGCAATTGGGACTCTAATGTATTCACATATTTTTTTTAATCTGGAGTAAGCCATTTCCATTGTGAGCTATTTTTTAAAAAGAAAGACAACCATCCCCGTGTTTGGAAAAACCTGACAATAATTTGATTTCCTCCTGTTACCATGTGTTTGCGTGAGGACTTACATAGCAGAGGATTGAACCCAGACGTATATGTCTAGTCGGCTACTAACCAGTCATCTAATAAACATATCACAAAAGCCATTTCTTCAAATGTTCATGATGAATAAAATTACAGTAACAAGTTTCAAATCAACAAATGTATTACTCAAAAAAATTATTTATCTTAAGAGGAACAGCTGCGCCTGTTTCATAAAAAAACTTATTTTTGGATTTGAAGCCAAAATACTCACCTAAACCCAATGGTCTATATTTTCATTAAAACGTATAGTAAATATCTAGTACGGATTAGAAATAATAGAATATATTTTTGTTTTACATTTTGAAATATAACCCATTAAAGGAATTGATTTTTCGCGATTTTAGAGGCACCTTTAACATTTTTTTGGGGGCTAACAGTGATTTAAAAAAAAAAGTTTTACCCCATCTACTTTGAAAATATAATAAAACATAAAAAATAAAACTTTTTTTTTTATATTGAAATAAGCATTATGGCAGGACTTTAAATTTGTACAATTACAAATTTTCCGGACATGATTTAAAACATCGACCCGAATAATTTTTTTTAAATATGATGTTTTCATATTTTTATTCAAGTAATCATGTTTACTTAGCAAATATGATAAATAAAAAAAATAAAAAAAAACAGTAAACCACGAAATAATTTTCTTAAATTATTTTTTTTTTCATGGCATATACTTCATTATTTAAAACAAAAATAAATAAAATACTTCTCATCAGTACTATATATTTAGTAAACCTTTAATAAAAAAAAAAACATATAATTCAGTTTGGATGAGTATTTTGGCCTCAAATCCTAAATTACGTTATGTATAAAACAGGCACCGCAGCCGTTCCTCTTAAGATATTCTTAAAAAAAATATATATATATATATATATACTCGTATATATCTGTAAATGCGCATTCCCGTAGTGCACGTGCATTAAAATAATAGAAAAAAGCCATTAAATAAAGAAATATGAATAATATCGATTAGAAGAATTATTGCCATACACGCGTTTTGAAGTAAGACATCATATTGCAATAATATATGAAATTATTGTTTTTAACCCTTTCAAACCCGTATGTGCTGGCAGTGATAAAACACAATTGATGCTTGTTAACACATTGTTTAATTATTAGAAAGGTTTTGGTTGTCGTTTTTTTTCAATACTTTATTTGAAAGAACATTAATTAAATGAAATGAAATCGTACACCGTATACAAAAATACAATATTTTATTAATACAGAAAAAACGTATCTTTAAAACTTATATAAAAAAACGGTTCCGAACTAAAGATTAAACATTGAAGATAATATTAAAATCTCTCAAAATTAAACATGAAGCCGAAAAGACGCAGAAAAGAAAAATATATCAGTAGCAAGTAGGATGAATCCGGGACCTTATTCACAGAGCTACGGCCATCCCAATCCACCCTGTCAGTGTTATCGGTATCGTACTTCGATTTCTAAGAACCATTAATATCACCTTCAATTAATTTATACATTTTTTTGCCTGTTACCTTTTTATCACGACTACAAGATTCTACCAGATTTTATTTGCAATATTTAGATAGTGTCTCGGATATAATACCTATCCGATTTTTATTTATATGGGATATCAGTTGACTTTTTCGACAAGTCTAGGAATAATATTCGATTTTGAATAATTTTTAAAGATTATTAACCTAATTATAATATATTTATAGATAACTAGCTGATGTGTACCCGGCCTTGCTCGGGATTTGGAATAAAGTTATGAAGTTGTGAATTCTTGCTATAATTGGTGCCATAATAGGTTTGACAGCGAAAGTAACTATCTCCAAATAAAGAAACATTCACGTGAATATTTTATTTCATTCCAAATGTTTATTTTTTCAAAATATATCTAAATCATAAAGTTCTTAAGTAGGTACCTACTCGTGTTTTCCATTTTGAAAATATTCTACCCAAAAAACCTTCTTCCCTTGAATATGCAATCTGTGGCTAACCAGAGTGTGGCATATTCGTATTTTAAATATTTTGTAAAACATACAATGGGACGGTCAGAAAAAGTAATATTTCTGGTTATATTTTGATAAAACCCTTTGTAAATATATAAAATATTTAATGAATATTTTTCCCTTTAAAAACACCATATTTATCGTATTGCACAAAATATTATCATTATTTTGAATTAATAAATAATAACTCTCCGACGTCCCTCTCCCCGTTAATGATTATCTAGGATAGGGGGGAAAAATCTGAAATCTGCATTTTTTCAAATATACGCACGGTACGACAAAGTACATATAATGATTGTTTTTAAGTAAAATGAAGTATTCATAATGATTTGACGGTTATAGCATTTATTTGTTTTGCCTACTTTATTACATAATAAGTATAATTTATTGTAGATTGATGTCAATACTTCATGATTGAGATAATATCAATTACATTGTTATTAATTTACACAACAATATAATCGAAAGTAGGGAAATGAACATGTCAATGGTTAATAAATTGCTTTTATTTAAATTTAAGTACGGGGAATTTACAATAATGGATTATTGTGATTCATTAACTTGATTTATATTGGACTTTTATTGAAGAAGAAGCTGTTTGATATATTAATATGAATATTAAAATACACGTGGAGATATATTTAATAATTGTGTTGACTTGTCGACGTCTGTATATGATAATTTATTATTTTAAATTGCCCGAGGAAGACATTATACGATAAGGTGAATTATATACTAGAGGCAGGCCACGTGAAGAGCCCATATAATAGAAGAGTATGAATGAAGTAAGGAATGTGTGCCAGGTCGTGTGACAGTTACTTTTGGGAAAAAAATTCGTGGTTTTTAATTAAAGTCATTAGAACTATGGTATCCCCGATTTGGGTATGTTGTGAGGCTTAAAGGCATGGGGAGCAGAGGGAGATATGGTAAAGAAGGTCCATCTATTCACTAAACTTCGGTAAATCCTTTTCAAATAAGTTTTTTATTATTAAGGGGGAGAAGGACGTTGGGGGGGGGGGGGATTATGTATTATTTCGGAATAATGATAATATCATTACGCAATATGATAAACGTAATGTTTTTAAAGAGAAAAAAAAATTGCATTTTTTTTAAATTTACATATGCACATTTATCAAAATAAAATCAGAAATATTTCTTTTTCTGACCATTAATCGGGTATATTTTGAACGGTCATTAAATTATGAAAATAAATTTTAAAACAGGAGAAAATTAATAGCAATCCTTTCCAGGTACGTTTTTAAAAATAAACTTGTCCATAGTTTTGTTATCTGTATTTTTTCAGGATATTCAACATTAAAAAAAATTGTATAACGTACGAAGGAGGAAAAAGCTGATATTTTGGATTTGATTTTGATAGATGCTAACCCAATGTAAATTTTATAAAGTCATATTTATTTTATTTATATTAAGTTTATCATATTGCGCAACGGTATTATTCCCGAAGTTCCTCTTCCCCTTCCACTTCTCCTTCCCCTCCCCAATACCTTCAGCCTCACAACATTCCCCAATTGGGAATGCCATAGTCTCACTGGCTCCAGACGGTTGGGAGCAGTTGGGACTCTTGTGCGGTATTCATATAAAATCAGTATTCGAATTAATAAACAATCTTTCACCAGGGCGATACTGAGAGTGTTAACCACTCTATTTATGGCTTGTTAGTTAGTAAGTTTTATTCTATGAAAATCAAAGGTCTAATATACTTAAATTGGCGCCATCTGTGAGCATTGTGTTTATCCTTAAATCGAATATGAGAATCTTACCAAAATAGAACAAAACTTAAGATATTCTCTTATAAAAGAAAAATCAGCACAATAGTACATTGTTTGTATAATTTCCATGTATTGCATATTTATTATTTGTGAATCAATTTAATTGGTATTAATTATAAAATACGATCTTTTACATCGATTAAGAATGCATATGTAAATTTCCTTTTTTTTGCATTAAATCTCTTTTATCTATTTACTTTTAATAATATAAAGTAAAGTTGATTGATTTATTCATTGTTTTAATAAGGATGATGACAAAGATAGTCGAGAAAAATAATCAACATGTTAAGTTGTTTTTCTACATTAAATTATTGCGTATTTGATATCATGGCACGTGTAGATAAGAGGTAAAGAAAAATAGTTATTTTATTATATTGTGAAAATTCTACATGGCACAAACACGAAACTCCATCGACCTTCCCCCATTACTTTAGTGGTAGGAATATTCGAATTTGAGGATTTTAAATCAAAATGTTATGTTTGTGTACTTTGCATTACCTCTTTGAGTTGATTAACAGTTTGAAAATGGCCTTAAACGCCGAAACAGCTGTCACAAGAATAACAACTAAAAATACTTGCAGAACTTAATAATAACATTATTAAATTTGATTTACATTAAATTTAAAAAAAATTAATATGATTAAGATATATTCTTTATTTGTCTTAATTGCAGCGAATTTCTGTGGTGTTTTGGAAAAGGGATATGAGTCAGAAAAAATCGATATGGAGTTAAGTACGCCAACGAATCCAAATTCTTTTTTCCATATGGAAAATAATAAATTATGTTTCGAGATATTAACTGTTCAAATACAGAGACTTGTCTCATTTTTTAACGAAATTATCTGATATAAATCGATAAATAAAGTTGTCTGCGTTTATCAAAATATTTATTTCAAATTATTAATACGGAAAATCGAGACAACTTCAATAATCGTTGTACTCTGTGGGTCGAAAAATGCAACGCTTTAAGAGGAACGGCTACGCGGCCTGTTTCGTACAAAACTTAATTTTGGATTGGAGGTCAAAATAATCACCTAAAGCTAATGATTTTTTTTCATCAAAAAGTATAGTAAATATCTAGTACGAATTAGAAGTAATTTATTTATTTTTGTTTTACATTATGAAATATGGGCCATTAAAAGAACTGATTTTTCACAATTTTCGAGGAACCATTAACAATTATTTGGGGACTAACGGTGACGTAAAAATATGTTTTACCCGTCTACTATGAAAATATAATGAGACATAAAATAAAAAAAAATTAAAAAATATATTAATATAGGCATTATGGTGGACTTTAAATTAAATTAAAAATGAAAAATTTACGTTGAAACACAAATTTGCCGTACATAATTTAAAGTATAGACCCGAAAAAGGTTTCTTTTAAAATGTTTTGTTTTTATGTTTTTATTTACGTAATCATATTTACATCAAAAATATGATAATTTAAAAAAAAATCGATGAACCGCAAATATTTGCTAAGTTGCCCCTAAAATTATTAAATTTATTTTTTTCATGTTCTACAGGTATACTTCATAATTTAAAACAAAAATAAATAAAATACATATCATACGTACTAGATATTTACTAAACCTTTAATTTAAAAAAAATATGTCATTCAGTTTGGATGGGTATTTTGGCCTCAAATCCAACATTAAGTTATGTATGAAACAGGCAGCGCAGCCGTTCCTCTTGAGTGCTTAAAAATATACTCCTCATTACAATTCTCAGATCTGATAAAACATCTAGAAAGGAAAATTGACTCCCCTGTAAAGTTAAGTAACATTGACTCATCTCCCTTTTCCAAAATACCACATATTTGTTCTATACGCATTTTCACAGAACCAGGAAAACGCAAACAACGTTTAAATTCATAAAAGTGTGTTGTAAGGAGAATACAGTCAAGCATGCTTCAAAGCATGTTTATGCATATTCAATATATTCTGTGACTTAAAGTCATGATATTGAATCTCCATAAAATATTGTTTCGACACGACGAAGTAAAAATTTTGAAAATATTCGAAAATTTAATGGAAGCGAAGCACTGAATGTGTTTTTTGAAATTGTGTGAGTTAGAGATATTATATTTTTACACATTAACTTATTAGAGTTTAGTTCATAACTCGTTTCCACTAAAAAGTTGAGATACAATAAAACGAAGCATCAAGCACGGAACGATAAAATCTAAAAAACGGTGAGCTCTGACGTCATCCAACTTTCAAAGTGTTTCTGTCTAGAATTTATAAATCAACCCAACTCTTTTAAGATCTTCGGAATTTTCATTATGATCATGATGGAAAACATATTAATAATTACCTATGGAAATAGAAGCTAGGAATATCAATTAAACCGTTAAAATAAAACAAATATTTATTTTTTCTCTTGAACCTCAAACTGATTCCTGAGCATACCTACCGATATTTATTTATCTATTCAACCAACATATCGTTTCCCCGAAGGGGTTAGCAGAGATCGCGGACTGCCACATAACTCTGTATTGTGTATTGTATTCCACCAGAGTGGAAGATACTCTCAGTATCGCCCTGGTGAAAAAACATCATTCAGAATTGAAGCGTTGCTTGAAATGGATTTTTGCCGTGTTTGGTGACTAGATCTGAATAGCCAGGTATTTCCCCACCTTCCTCTTTCCCTCCCCATACCTTCAGCCTAACAACATTCCCCAATTGGGGATGCCATAGTCTCACTGGCTCCAGACGGTTGGGATCAGTTGGCACTCTTGTGCGGTATTCACATAAAAAAAAAATATATAAAAAAAACTCTGTCTTAGCCCACTTTCGATTCATTCACATGCATTCATCGTATCATCAGACTTCTGTTATTCAGACTCTTGACGTGACCCGACTCAAATATTTGATTCACTTTGTCATGCCATGTCTTCCTCGGGCGTCCTCGACTTCTTCTACCTAGCAATACTTTTTTGTAAATATAAAATAGCTCTCCTAATAAATCTCTTAACTCAATTATAGCTTAGGGCTTAACTATTCCATTGAGTAGTACTTTTACGAGAATTTGGACGCTAGTATGGAAGGCCGTTACATATAAAAAAAAATTAAAAAATATATTTCTGATGAGGTAGCTTTACAAGGCACACATTTTGGTCCCAATCTAATCACACGTGTACGTATTCAAATGTAAACATGATAGCTACACGTAATTCAAGAACAATTATTATTATTCAATACAATCTAAGATTTTTTTGTATAATTTGCTTATAATTGTTAACATTTATTCCTAAGTAAAGATTCGAAGAACATTTTTATACTTTTGCAACATGTTTTACAAAAAACACTACCTACAAAAAATTCCACGATCTAGTTGTTGCTGGTAAAAACACATTTTTTTCCATTGTAGAAAAAACATAATAGATCTATATATATATATATATATATAACTATGTATACACCTTCTTATTGTAAAAACTGGACCAATTAACTAAATGGATTTATTAGTACATATATGTACTAACTCATTAACCATTACGCTGTTTTCCTGCAAGGGTAATTTATTTTTATTTTTGACGTGATACCACACAGGCGACAAAATACTAAGAAAATCTACGGGATATTCGATTTGAGGACCTCCGTGGTTGAATGGTTGGTAGAAATCCATTTTTTTTACATTTAACGTAAATCAAATTTAATAATGTTGTTATAAAGTTCTATTTTTATTTTTTATTATTGTGACAGCTGTTTCGGCGTTTAAGGCCATTTTCAATTAACTAGCCGAATTAGAATGGGGTGGGAGTGAACAAAATCATATAAATAAGTCGTCACAAAGTGGATTAACCGCAGTTTCAAAATGGCCTTGAACGCCGAAACAGCTGTCATAATAATAAAGAAACTAAAAATACTTGCAGAACTTAATAATAACATTATTAAATTTGATTTACATTAAATTTTTAAAAATTAAATGGAGCTCTGCGAATTAAACACAAAAAATAATTAATAGACCATGTCATCCCCAATTAGGGTATGTTTTGGGGCTGAAGGTATTGAGGAGGGGAAAGAGATAAAGAGGAAATTAATATGCGAAGGTTAAAACTAATCAATGTGAATAATATAATAAATTTTTTATTTTGTTTGCACCATGATATGAGGCATTTGAAAAATCACCAAAAAGTTCTGATGGCCCATTTGTAATATATTCTCAAAAATCTCTATTACAGTGATAAGTAAATAGTTATTTTAAAAGCCTAATGGACAATACACACATGGCTATATAAATTCGATTAAAACGAGAGAATTGATTTAATAAGTCGATTGAAGAATTTGATCGAAATCATATTTTTGATCTACAGATGAACCCTCCTGCCATGTAGTTTTAAGCCATAGTTGTAAGTCATTTTGCAGTATTGTATATAAAATATGAGCTTGGTCGTAGCTATGTATTAGTTTTAAATATGTACTAGGTTTATATTCTATTTATACCTACTTAAGTCTAAATTGTAAGTCACTAGCTATAACTTTTAGTTGGTAAGTCATTACCAATAAGCCATAGATGTAAGTCACTAATTATAAGTCTCAGTAGTTAATCCCCAGCTATAAGTCTTAGTTGTAAGTCTTAGTTATAAGTCTTACTTATAAGGCATTAGTAATAAAGTTTAGCTGTAAGGTATTGGTTGAACGTCAAGTGATATGTTATTTAATTAATTGTAAAGCGCCCTTGAGGTGATTTTTCCACGAAAACGGCGCTATCGAAGTAATCCAATTATTATTATTACTATATGACTACCGATATGCACCATCAAAATGGCTTAATATATATACACATGTGCACCACCAATGCCAAATATGCACTAACAATGCCATAATACCAAATATGCCTAAATTAAACGTTAAAAACAGGAGTTTGTCTTTTAGAACCCAGTTCTTTGGAAACTTTTGATTTAACTGGTGGCATACCCACGCAGAGAAATTCTGTAGGAAAAATTCTGGTTCCTCATAAATATATGATTTTGCTAAATTCAGCAAACACAGCTTTCTCTACTACAAATAGCTTGTCGTTTACCGCAGCTATATTTGTATATTTATATGTGTACCTATTTTATAATTACATCTACCTACATATTGTATTCACTTTATAATAACATCTAGATTTATTATTATTTTTCCTGTATAAAACAGATATTCCCCGATGTACAATTTATATTTATTTTTTATTGTATCGCCTTTATGTAAAAGCCTTTTTTAGAACTGGTTCCAAAAATTATCTGTTTCTCCAGAAACGACAAAAATCTCGACCATTTTTAATTTGAAAACCACGTATTTGAAGAATAAAATGGCTTAAATATGAATTCATTAATAAAATACAATCACGACCAAAAGAGGCTCAAATGTACAATAACCATAAAAAAATTCTCAAATTTGATTTTTTTAATTTGCAAATGCATAAAATCAGATGTCTGGTTATACGCTAAGACAAGTTATCCTTACCTAATCATGTTAAGTGCCTTCAACACTAGCGACCTAATTCTTATAAAAGTCTTATAAAACCTGAGATTAAATCGAAAGTTCGCGGTAAAAAAAGAAAAAAATGCAGCTCTGCTATCATAACATATTTATATAATTAATTTTTCTTTCGAATTCCTTGTTTTAATTTTTAATTTCTAATACATTCTCGATAAATACCTTTTCCTGAATATCTTATTTCAATCAGCAGTCTGAAGTAACCGGAAAACGTTAATTACAAGGTAATCACCGAATATAAACTGGAGTTTAACGCATGGAAGTAAATGGAAAGAAAATGTATGATCGGATAGGGTGGCACAGCTGCATTTTCGAGCGTTTTTCTATTTATAGCTAAGATCTTTGAATGTGTCTAAAATTTCTTTTACAAGAATTTGATTGCTAGTGTAGAGGGTTTTACAAACGAACATAATCTCTCAACTCAAAAACGAGAATGATTCAAAATGATTTCAACTCAAAATTGAGAAGAGACACATTGATTTCAACTCTAAAACGAGATGATTCAATTTGATTTCAACTCTAAAATAAAATGATTCAAAATGATTTCATCTTTAAAACGAAATGTTTCAATTTGATTTCAACTCTAAAACGAGATGATTC
Organism: Halesus radiatus; assembly: GCA_022606495.2. NCBI lineage: Eukaryota > Metazoa > Arthropoda > Insecta > Trichoptera > Limnephilidae > Halesus > Halesus radiatus. Next base: position 42,087 of record JAHDVE020006615.1, read on the forward strand.
AAAATTATTTATATTCTAAACCGAGATGATTATTGATTCTAACTCTAAGACGAAAAGATTTACTCGGAATTCGAATCAACTGAGTTAATTTTAACCGAGTATTTTATGCACGAGCGTATTAAAACACACAATAATAATTAATTCATGAATTTCAACACACGAACTTGTTGGTACTTTGAACGCTGGTTAATTCACTGAAGTTAATAGTTAATAAAATCCTGAAGCCGGGGGCCAGTTAACTGATAGAAGAGAACTGAGTTAACAGTGGCTGGTGGCACTTAGCGACGGTCAAGGTATAAAGTAACTAGACTTGCAATGAGGTAAAGAGCTTGCTGCGAACTGTTGGAAAATAACAATGGTTCGGACTGATATTGTAAGGAGAGGTGTCGTCAACCACTGGAATACATATATTTTTTAATATAAAATTATCGCACATCTATTTGTTTTTGTAATTGGTTTACCATTTTCAAATTATTATTTTGTTCATACCGAGCGGAAAATGATGCATTTGTGTCAAAACACCTCCGTTAATGATCATTGGCTACGGGTGCAGAGGTCGCGGGTCGAAGCTCGGTGTGCGAAAATAAATTTCATTGTTTGGTAAATAAATTATTTTGTATTAATGCTATTTCAAAAATAATTGATATAAATAAAAACTGTATTTACGTAAATACTATTTACATGTTCCATGGTGGTTGATACTCTCAGTATCGCCCTGGTGAAAGATCAACATGCAGATTCGAATCGTTGCTTGAAATGGAATCAGTCGTGTTAAGTGACCAGATCTGAATAGCCAGGTAGGTACTTTACAACTTTCTTCTACCCAAACTTTCCCTTCGACCACAAAATTCTCCAAATGAGGATGCTATAGAACCACTGGCTCCAGGCAGTTTCAGTCCCTGTACGGAATTCGAACAAAATATACGAAGCCTATAGAAATGATAATAATAATTTGCATTAGTATATAAAAATGATAATAATAATGTTTTAGTAAATATGTATTTAAACTGAGAATCTTTTACTCTTAAGGTACCTACCCCGACAAGATAAAAAAATATTAAAATAGTTAGGCCGGTGGCTGAATTTACAAATGCGTTGGGATTTGAATTCCACGGCGCCTGGGTGGGATAAGGCTGGCTAAGTCCTCCATCATCACACAAGGAACATCCTCCGCCCTTAAGTATGGTATTCGGAGATTTTCAAAAATCCGAAACTCGGGAAAATTGTTCTAAAAAAAAAAAAAATTACGATGGATTAAAGGAAAGGTTGTCGATACCTGTTTCCAGTATCCAATGTCATATTTGCTTTTTTTATATCTTGATATTACCCGCGGACTTGTTGTTTGTGAGGAGCATTCGGCCAGTTTATCGCACGAACTTGTTTATTGCCTATTCATTGTTCATTGTCTATGTAATAAATATAAATTAATTGTGTTACTCTAGTCTGTAATAAATCGTGAGACGCTAATACGCCATGCACTGAATAAATTTGAAGAAATCCACCATTAAGATAAAAAGTGTTAACAGTAAGTTCACGTTTTTGTTCATTAATATACTAGTAGTTATTATATGGGATCTAGCATGACTGCCATTATATTGTCAATTATCGGTGATTACTCAACTATCGCTGGTACGCAGACAATGGCGTTTGACAGTTCTTTTTATTTAATATAAATACATATAAAATATTTAATAGAACAGATATATCTTAATAGCTAATTACAAAAAAAGTATAAATTTATTTAACAAAAAGTGACCAACTCAATAGAGAAAGATTTCTCGTGTTTGAGTTGGGGAGCAGCGCCATCTGGCGACAGTAGTGAATAAATAAAAGTAATAATTGACGAAAGGCTTGTAAGTTAATCCAGCTTGTACGATCCCTAAATAAGATTGTCCAGATTTCGATAAGGATCATTTTAAAGAAATACGACCGGAACTAACACTTTTCGCATCGTATATGAATGGGGATAGGTTTAAGCTTGGGGAAACAATCAACAAATACCCAAATTAAGCAATATATCAGTTTTGTAAGACGAACTCATTTGACTTCAACGCTTAAAACCATAAACAGCTCACTACGTCACATATAAAAATCTGTCTGGCGATATTTTACCGGCATCGATAAAAGTGTAGATCTAATATCAAGTAGCGATATTGATAAAATAACATGGACAGCTTAGTTTGTTGTTTCGATTCCGCTTAGTTATCGATGTGGACATGCTAGCGTCCCCCCCGATATTGTCTGAATTTCTACGTTCGTTTTGAAAATTTGTAAAACAGATCTGATTTTTGGTCGTCTTGTCTATTTTTTGAGAGCTAAACGGAAATGTCAACGCTTCATCGTTCATGATGGGAAATAGTCGCGTTGAATAATAAATTTCAGATCGGAAAAACTATGAAAATGCCTGAAAACTTATTGAATGCCTCTTCCTATAACCATTATCAATCGCATCAGAGAAATACAATAAGTGATAAATATTGTTGTCACCACAAAATAGAAATAAAAAATATATGACCAGGTGACACCTTCAGAGTGTCCCTCTTGACGAGGATGGAAGGTCAACCTCGCAATGAGTGGGAGAGAGATGCAACACTTGATCGTCAGGGGATCGAACTAAAAGTAGGTACATAAATAAGTACCTACTTTCAGCAGCATAATTATTGTCCATAATCTCACTCTCTTTTGTGATCCTTTTTTATGATTGCTTTTCTTGTGTTAGCCCGAAATATTTTTTTATTATTTATTTAATTTTTGGGATTTTACACGGAATGGTAGGTAACGTTATGCAAGTATGGTAGTATTTTTATAGACAGGATAATTAAAACTGGTGGTACTAATATAAGTGCATTCATAATATTGTTATTTAATATTGAGATGCAAAGTATCGAACTACGTGTACCTATATCACCGGTAAGACACCACTTTTTTGTTTTATTATCCATATTTTATTGTATTAGGTGTTCATTTGATTTTTAATTTTTTACACGTCATATCAAAATAAAACAAAAACTGTGTGGGGAATAAAAAAATAAATAGAAATATTCTAAAATCGGTGTTGCCATAATGAAAAATTACAGTTCATTTTTTTTTTTAATTTCTAGATTATTTTCATACTGAATGCTTCAATCGTATTAGCACGTGTTTGGCTGACAACTACTGGTTACTGGGTGAGTGATGGTACGGTTTTTACTGTAGGAAACTCAGTTTTCCCCTCTTGTTAACTAACTCTTTGACAAGTGGACTCATGACCCAATAAAAAAATTATTTTTCTCATCACATTTTTCTGAAAATATCGTAAATATTTAACCGATGAACCTTCTGAAAATGACTTTTTTGACTCAGTAATAAAATAGTTAATTGCATAAAGGTAATTCGAGATGTGTTCAGCATCCAATTCCTTGTGATGGGCTCGGACTTGGACACATAATACAGGCAGCATTTCCAAAAAAGAAGACGTCCAGTTGGCCGCCCCAGATAATTTTGAAGAAAGCAACTACAAAGGCTGTGCGAGGAGAGTGGAATGGACGGAGGCCACTGAAATATCACAGGACAACCTAGAAAAGGATAAGGGGAAGAAGATGGTACGAACATATTTGTAAAGAGACAGTCTATTTTTTTGGTGGTATTAAACATTTAAACCCCAAAATATTCCATAGGATGCATTTTTTATATTCGGAGTCAGTGGGACGATGCATTCCCCAATTGTCGTATTTTGTGATACTGAAGAGAGTGGGGGAGGCGAAGGAATAGTGGAAGAGGAAGGCGGGGTACCTGGATAATCAGATATGGTCACCAAATACGGATAGAACTTCTACACCAAACTCTAGAGCCAGTTCTCCTCATTGGTGTAGAAATACAAACAAAATAAATAAACATTTACACGAGTATACCACGTTATTCTGTAATGCCATTTCATGTTTATTATTGTAACAATACATTATAATTAAAAAGTTAAACATAGTATTTAAAAAAAGAAGAAAATAACATTATGAACAACGTTTCGATTTTGAATGGTGGCCTTTCACAGGGGCGATACTACCAGGTCTGCATAGGATAATTATGCACACGGAAGTACTGGTAGAGAAGTTAATAATAAATTGTTATGAAGCATGTTTTGGCAAGTTATTTATGTAAATGAAATCAATTTTGGGGCAAGTGATTCATCAAAGATAGGGCCCAATTCTCAGAAGGTTTCAGTCTTGTCGAAATTTCGTTTGAATTGTGCGAAGTTTATGGAAATTACGAGAGGATGATCCACTATCGTGAACTTTATTAGAATGAGACCATTCGGATAGCAGGTAGGTCTAACGATATGGATTAAAAATGTTTTAAGTTCGATTCCCGTATAAGCGAAGACAAAGACATGACAAAACATTATATGACAGCTAAGAGGAACGGCTGCGCGGCCTGTTTCATACGAAACTTAATTTTAGATTTGTGGTCAAAATACTCACCTATACCTAATTTTTTTTTATCAAAAAGTATAGTAAATATCTAGTACGGATTATAAGTAATTTATTTACTTTTGATTTACATTATGAAATATAGGCCATTACAGGAATAGATTTTTAGCGATTTTTGAGAAACCTTTAACAATTATTTGAGGGCTAAAGGTGATTTAGAAAAAAGTTTTACCACGTCTGCTTTGAAAATATAACGAAATGCAAAATTAAAATTTTTTAAAATATTAATATAAGCATTATGGTGGACTTTAAATTAAATTAAACACCACCAATTTATGTTGGAACACAAATTTGACGCACATCATTTAAAATATCGATCCGAAAAAACCTTTTTTTTTAAATTTTTTGTTTTCATATTTTTATTAACGTAATGATATTTACACAGAAAATACCATTATTAAAAAAAAACGATAAACCTGCATAAAATTATCTAAGTTGCTTCTAAAATTATGAAAATTGATTTTTTTTCATGGCATGTACTTCATAATTTAACAAAAAAATAAATAAAATACTTCTCATCCGTATTAGACATTTACTAAACCTTTAATTAAAAAAAAAAAATCGTTCAGTTTGGATGGGTATTTTGACCTCGAATTAAGTTATGAATGAAATAGGCAGCGCAGCCGTTCCTCCGAAGGGGCTGCAAGATGTAAGGTCTCCCGGCCAGGGTAAAGAAAAATGATTACAATTTATTATGAATTTTAAAAATATACGGTGTTATCAAAATGAAATAATTCACACATGAATAATTAATTCATTTGGCAAACAAAAATCCTTAGTAATTCGAATTGATTTAAGTACGATGAGCTCTGTCATCATGAAATATACGTCAATTGTTTAGTGGAATTTCTAGGTAATTTTTGTCATGAACTTTGAAATATCGATTTCATATTATCCGTCAAAACAATCTAGCTGATAGAATTAGTTAAAATTTAAACAAATGAATTAAAAATACACTTTATTTTCACCACTTTATAAATATACACATATATCTAATGGTTTACACATTATTGTCTTCAAAATTTTATCATTTGTCCATACTTGACATTATTATTTTTAGTATTCATATATTCCTGATGAAGAAAGCATCACTTTCGAAACATGTAGATATCCATGTACGAGTAAATTTATAAAGCGGTGTAAACAAAGTGTATTTTTAATTCATTTCTTAATGAATACCAATCTTTTGAAGAAATTATAAAATTTAAGACCTTCATTATAAGGCCTAAAAATGAAAATTGATAGAAAAACATATTTTTTGGAACAGTAGCGGAACTACATTTTGGATTTTTCTACGATTTATAGCTTAGGTCGTCCATTGAGGCAAAGATTTAACAAAAAAATTATAGGGACCACTATCGTCCATCGTTTCCTTACGGTGTTAAAAAATTCCGCGAGCTCCGGTGCTGTACACTCAGTGTACTTGGTATTTTCGACAATACATTTCTTTCTGTTGCGTTTGATACATACTTATACATTGTAATATTTTTATTCATTACAAAAATGCATTTTGGAGGAATGCGTAAAATATGAATTCAGTGATTAATGCATACAAAGATATCGAAATAATTAAAGAAAAGCCAACTAAGTTGGCAGAACTCGTGAGGAAACGTTAATGTCACGCGGTGATTTCATACAAACGGCCATTAATCCGGAAGTTTGACGACAAGTTCCTCACGATCGCTGAACAATTTTGACCGAATAAATCCAAACTTCGAGTCTCCGACCGGTTAGGCAGATAAGAAAGAGCCATTGTTCGCCCCGAAAGCGTTTGTTTCCGGAAGTTTTGTCAAACTCTTGGTTTCCACGTGAGAAATGAACGGCGTGACCTCGCCATTGTTAGGAAATCTAAACGAGTGTGTAATTTGAACTCTGCCGAAATCACAGTCTCAGGGATATGAGGACATACGAATACGTACGGATTGGCCACTAAGCCGTGAAATCATTTCATTCATCATTTCACGATGTCTGAGATTATAATTAACAAACATAATGAAATTAAAATAAAGAAAAACTCGCATTTTTAAGCTGACTCTGTTTTTACGACATTGTAAACTAAATTATTATTTGATTTATTTCAACGGTTAGATGTTTAAATTCCAATGAATAATTCATTTTATGATAGTGTTGGAATATTATAATAACGATTGATATGACACTGGAGTATTTTTATTTTTTATTGAAGGTCTGTAAATGATAGATGGCAATAATAAACAAACAAAAAATCACATTTTTCGATTAGTAAATACCTACGTTGTGGTATATTAACTTTACGTATTTAAAATTATCCAAAATGAACATTGTTCTAACTCTGTTTTTAGTGTGGCCGACATTTTAAATAATATTATATAAAACATTTAATTTTAAATTAACTCACCGTCCTTATAGTCGGACATGTTGAGCGAGTCTATGTTGGCGATGGGTGAACCTGAAGACGTGATGCCCTCTATCGGTGAAACGGTAGACTTGTCCGTAGTTCCGGCTGCGTCTCCGCTAGATGTCGTGCTGTTTCCTGATTCTAAATGAAAAAAGACGAAAACACAAGTAATTATTAAGGGTGCCATGATAATTTAACACACATATGAATCGGTACACTTTTAAAAAGTGATATAAAGTTACTAAAAGTAAGAAAAAAAACTATCCCGAAAACCTAATCCAAACTAACCTAAATATTTGTTTCTTTTCTTTTAATACCGAAATTAAAAGTATTAATTAGGTGAGGTCAGATTACGTTTTCGGGCTAGTTTTTTTTCGTACTTTTAATGACTTTATATCACTTTTAAAGAATGAGCTGATGGATACATGTGTTGAATTATCTGGTCACACTTATTAGGCACACTCATATATAATAGAAACAAGGGGAGTTACGGCATAGAAGCGTGACGACTGTCGCCGAGCTACGAACAATCTGCACATAATATCGAAGCGGCGGAGTCAAAGAAATGTATCTGTTTGTAGGAACTAGGAACAAAGGCGGTAGATGCGATTTGCAGTAATATGGGTGAACGATGTTGGTGACTCGCGTTCACTCGGTTCATGGCTCATCCCCTTGATTCTATTTTTATGAGTGCACCGAAGAGAACATCAATTTTATATCTTCTTGATGGCGAGGATTTTAATGAATTAATCGTGTCGGTTTACGTGCTGTGCTTCTAATTGTAAACTTACATCGATTTTACTAAAATGATTCTTTAGCTGTCCTGAATAAATTAATAAATAAATCCCGAGATAAAAGTCTTTTAATTTAATGATGTTGGAGTCAAAGAAATAATCATAATGATTTTTAAATGTATTACACCTAAACCAGATATTCAAACCAATCTGTTTGAGTTCAAGCTTTGAATTTCAGCACATAGATGGCGGTAATAGAACTGATTGTATTATTATTGTGAAATATAAATGTACTTCAAAATAATTGTCATATCTTATCAAACTCCAAACATGTCGACAATAAAACCACACTTTTGTAAATTTGGCTTCACTGCAATTTCTTTGGTGAAATTCATATTCTGGCACAAATAAAACAGCCACAAAATACACGAATTCAATTTGGTTAGTCACAGAGCAAATAATATATAGAGATGCCTAACACGCTAGGGGAAGAAACGAAAATAAGGGAGGCTAGGGGCAAGCTTAGCGTGCCGACCATTTAATTAAACCAGCAAATAAGCAAACAGGTTCGTCTTGCTTACAAAAACCGAATATTTTTTAGAGTATTTAGTTTGACTCTTTTATAAATGTTTTATAATTTGCTTACCACAGTCAATAATAATAATAATAATAAAGGGATAATAATAACAATACAGTGAATTAGGCTGGTGCAAAAATAGATGTCACGTGACCATTATCTCTAGCCAACAAGTGGTACGTTATGGCAAGTCTACCCATTCTGAGGTCAGTGGATATTATTTGTTCATATCCATTCAAAAGTAAAACATGATAAGCTATTTGATTTGGTGCATTTTACTGTAAGGTGAAAGGAGTTTAGATGGATAATTATTAAAAATATTTGTGTACAGTTGCATATATATATTCCTTGAACTCTACGATTCAATTCACATTTCTCCAGAAGTAGATTTCATAACCCATATAAATGTTTATCAAAGCGGACAATGGAGACAACGACATAAAACGTACTATTCACCTTAAAGAGTATCGGTGTTTGACTCAAAATTTGTAACTGTAGGTATCCTTTCGCCTTTATAAAATAGATGTAATATACATTACCTCCCATCACTGTTGTTGCATTTTCTCCTTCATCTGTGGTCGTATCTTCTAGAGTTGTATTTTCTTCTTCTTCATCACTACTAGTTGTATTTTCTGCTCCTGTCTTAGCCGTTGTAGAAACTGGCATGAGAGTTGTTGTGGATCCATTAGAAACTGACATAATTGTGCTCGATTCAAATGCTGGATTCACTGTTGTTGCATTTTCTGCTGCGGCTGCTGCTGGCTTTGTTGCTGGTTTTGTGGTTATGTGGACGGTAAATACTGGCTTTGTGGGTGGTTTTTTAGTAGATGTTGCTTCGGTATCTGACGTTTTTGTTGCGGATTCAGTAACTACTGGTTTTTTACTTGTTAATTCGTCTGTCACCACTTTTTTGGTTGTGGAATCGACTGTAACTACTCTTTTGGTTGTTGATTCGATTGTTGATTGTGTTGTCACCGGTTTTTTGTCTGTGGATTCTGTTTGAGTTGTTTTTACTGTGGTTGATGAAGGTACTGGAGTAGGTAGTTTTGGTCTCGAGTTGTCAAATATTGGCTTCTTTACTGGTGCAACGACCGCAGGAGGGGATTCTGTTGGGCCCGTGAAGTTTGTTGGTGATATGGTCTGCAGGAGAACCCATTCGGCTGGTGGTGTTATTGGAGACCAATCTTCTTCTGAAAATGATAAAATATTATTTTTAAGATAAAAATAGTAGAAAAGAGTATAATGAAAAAGTTCAGGTATTCAACATTATCGACATTAGAAATTATCTACATAGAAGAACAGCTAAATAACTGGTGTAGTTCTAAAGAATTCAAATAAAATAAATAAAAAAAAGGTTCTCATCAACGGTGTTGGAAAATATATAAAATTTTACGATATTTATTGATTAGTTAGTGTTTCTAGCTTGCAACATCTCACGTGATTTAGCAGTAATAATAATACAGTCCTGCGGTATTCATGCATGATGTTAACAAACCTTTCTCAGTAGAGCTAGCAGTAGAGTTTTGAGATACGACTGTGTCAACGTAGTTACTCCACGTCACCAGACCAACCTTCTGCGTCGTTGTTGATGGAGTCTTGTTTTCTTCAACAGGCTTCTGAGCCTGGTTATCCTGTATAACTTCATTAGTTATGGGAACCTCATTAGCTATAGGACGAACGGTAGTGGAGCCTTGAGTCGATACTGATGGCTTTACCGAAGGCTTAACTAAAGGCTTCGATGAAGTAGTAGGAGCCTTTGATGTTGACGCTGGTTTTTCTGTTGAAGATGAAGCTAGTTTTTCTGTTGAAGAGGGAGTTGGTTTAATTGTAGAAGATGACACTGGTTTGGCAGTTGTAGCTTTCTCTGAAGGGGAAGGAATAGCAGTTGAAGATGATGTCGAAGTTGCTACACTTGTTGCGGGTTTTTCCATTACGGCGTCAGTAATAATAACTGGAGGCTTTTTGATCAAAGGCGCTCCAGTTGTCGTTTTATTTTCGAAAACTTTGACAGGTGCTTGAGTTATCGTATTTTTGGTCGTATTTTGGTTCTGTATTGTAATCACGGGTTTTCTTGTAAAAGTTGTAGCCTGACTTGGCGGTTGAGTTACTGTGCTGGTTGGTTTTTGAACAGGAATTGCTGGTGATGCTGGCTTCATCGTGATGTAAGTCGGTTTTAAGGATGGTTTAGTCTCGATGGAAGGGCGATAGATGATCGTGGTTGGTCTTTTGGTTGGCTCCACACTTGAAGGCGCATTAACACTAGGCGCAGCTTGCACTGTAGGTCTCTTTATCAAAGTCGTCGGCCTCAGAGTAGTCGTTCGTCTGTTGGATAACGTGGAGTTTTGTGGTCTCTGTACGATAGGCCGAATAGTTGTTGTCGTTGATGGATCACTTGGTTTGAGTATTGGTCTTTCAGGCTTGAATGTTGGCTTTGGCCTCTGAATTGGACGCTGAGATGATGGTACTTGGGTTGTTGATGCAGGAGGAGAGGCCGTTGATGTCGAAGGTGATGTGACTCTATTAATTTGTGGAGTGGGTGTCTTAATATTGATGGGTACAGTTGGTTTTTCTGGTCTGGCTGTTGTGGACGGTAGTCTCGTACCAAATGGTAGCTGTGAACCAATATCTTCCTTTTCAGGAGCTGGTGGCCTTTTGGCTGGTACGGGTCTGTTGCTGCTAGGAGTTGGTCTCGGAGTAGTTTTCTGAGTTTGGCCACCTTGCACTGACTGGAACGTTGAAATCTTATACGCTTGTGTTGTTGTTTCTGGTAGTTTAGTTGTCGTTGATGCTGCCGTAGTTGATGCAACCCTGTGATATTCAGCAGTGACTGCTTTTACGGTAGTAGTCTCATTCATGAACACAGTTGTTGGAGCACTTTTGATAGTCGATGATGGCATATCTGTAGTGCTAGTTGAAGACACGCGTCTAGTCGGTGTATGTACAGATTTTTGAGTTGTAGTAGAAAGTGGCATTGCAGTTGTTTGAACAACAGTGGCGTTTCTTGTAGGTTTAATAATTGAGTCTTCTGGCTTAGTTACTTTTTCTTCCTCTGGTTTCGTAACTTTTACTTCATTTTTAGTCACATTTACCTCTGGCTTGGCAATATACGTTGATGGTAATTTACTTGTGTATGTGTTATTGACTACAACACCAGTTGTGATTGGCTTCTTGGTATGGGCATGCGATACAGTAGAAGGATGTGGTCTTCTTGTTCCTTGAGCAGCAGTTGTTGGAAGTTTGCTATGAATTTGAGTAGCGTTTGGTTTCTGGGATGGCCCTCCATACTTTTGATTAGCTACTGTAGGCTTATTGACTGCAACACTTGGCTTGTGGCTTACATAACTCGGCTTTAGGTTTTGTGGCTTAGGTTTTTGAGTTGTTGTTGTATATCTTACACTCGGTTTCATAGTGGTCGTGGATGGTTTTGGAGTTGCTGTAGTAGGTTGGACTTTCGGTACAGTTTTAGGACTTGTAGGTTTAGGTGCAAAGGTTGATGATGGCAGAGGAGACAGAGAGTTTAGGATGCTGTCCAGTTTGTCATCTGGTTCGATCTTCTCAGGTTTGGGTTTGAGGAAGGTCTGTCCAAAGATGCTATTGTCTTCTATATGGTTGGTGGAAATGGGGTCAAGCTGTTCAGGCATCTGGCAGCATGACCCAAAGTAGAACCTGGAGTAGAAAAAAAGATATTTTAATGATGCTAGAATAAATCACTTGTTGTAATTAATGTTGTTCTATTTTGAGTCGGATTTAAATCGATTAAACGAATGTTGGTTAATGATTTCAGACTTTTTTAAAACTTTAACAAAAACAAATTATTACAGGTTTCAGTGACAATAAGATAAACAAATAAACAAACACTTTGAAAAATATATTTAAAAAAAAACAAATCATAGGATACCTAATATTAAAAAAAGGCAGCAAAATAGTGCCAAGATATTGGTAGTGCTGTTCATAAAAGAATAGGATCTTTATATTACATCACAGGAATAACGTATAACAGGAAATGTTACCTATCTATGCACGTTCCCAGATGAGTTCCATTGGCCTTGAGACAGTCAATGGCGAACATGCAGATTCCCTCCTCCTTGGTCCTCCGAGAGATGCAGGGCAAGTGTCTGATGTTTCTCGCGCTGGGTGATGCTGGAAAAGATAGATTAAAGCGTTAATTGAAATGACAAATATTTGTTTATTTACCGCTCCACTAATTCAGGGGCACCAAATAACTTTTCACACATAAACCTGAATTCTAAGTGTTTTTGTTATTCATTATCATTAAACTGATATCTTCATTTTCAAATAAAAATTTTATTGATTTTTTCAGTGTTTGTCAAAAATATGTCGACATTTTAATCGTCAGGGGTTTTTCTAACTACGATAACTATTTTATGTACCCACATAACAACAATTGTAACATTCACCGTGATATTATAAATGCTCGATCGTTGCGCATTGCGTGCATAAGTAAATACATTAATTACAATTTGGTAGGCGGGCAGGGTACCGACGCCCCGGGAAGCATTTGATGGATAACCAACACTTCTGTCATAAGTCACCCCAAGTGGTTTGTTTCGGCAGGTGACTTAGCAGGGGTGCCCGGGTTTATGGGGTGAGGTTTGTTCATGTCTTGGCAGCGCATGCGTCTGCCCACCAATTCCGTGGTGGGGCGGGTCGGGGGAGGCCGGGGGAGGGTAACCCTTTGACCTCTCCTTCTGACCCATCGCCTTAGTATGAGGGATAAATTCATACTTTCGTCACTTATGGACATAATGACCAACAGATTCCTACCCACCCCTCATACTCTTTTCCTCCAGAACTTCCATTCCTTCCTTTCCTTAAAAAGACACACCACACAAATTATTTTCCTCAGGGCCTCCTGTTTGGAGTTAATGTTAAAAAAATCACTAATTCCCCAATTAGGCTAAATAAAATAAAAATCGTTGAATTGGTATAATGGTTGGCTGTAATGGATAAACCACACGCAGCCAGTAGCGAGGACAGTGACAAGTTACATCTAAATCGTTTAGTTAATTTCAAGTCACTGTTGTCTTCTGGACAGTGCGGTGGTAAGTAGTAAGTTAACGTATATATTTGCGCACGTTCCAGAGTGGAATATACTCTCAGTATCGCCCTGGCGAAAGACCACCATTCAGAATTGAAACGTTGCTTGAAATGGGTTTTAACCGTGTTTGGAGACCAAATCTGAATATCCAGGTATTTTCCCACCTTCCTCTTCCCCTTCTCATTCCCCTCCCTAATACCTTCAGCCTCACAACATTCCCCAATCGGAGATGCCACAGTCTTACTGGCTCTAGATGGTTGGGACTCTTGTGGGGTATTCATAAAAAAAACGTTAGGCATCCTTGCAGTTAGGTGGTGGGTATTTTCACGGTGCTTGGACACGCACCCAATCAAGTTTTACAACAAATACAAAAGTTTACTAAATTACTTACTAAATTGCACGTGTGGACGAACCTTTTCTCGGAACAGTGATTTAGTTACCACTTATCACTGTCCTTGCTACTAGATAAGTAATAATACAACTAAATACTACGCATAAGAAATTGCCGTCAGCAAGCCAGGATATTATATTATATCTATTCCTTTATTATATTATATTATATCTATTACATAATATTACGAAGCTGAAGTACCCGGCGTTGTCCGCGTAGTGAAGAGGTAAAAGTACACATGAAAATTTTTTGTAAATCTAATAAAAACATTTGAATAAACTGATATTTAGCCTGGACACAGTATTTTAACGGTTAATATCAATTGAACAATACTCATTACCAAGTCTGTGCAATCTTTGAACGGGAGAGTTCACAAAATAATTGTTTGTAGATGTTGAAATATTATATATATGAGGGTGCTAGAAGCAAAAGTAGAAATGTCCACCACGACTGTTTTTTGGTAAAGGGATAAAATCTGAAGCAACAATTTAAAAAAAAAAAATTTCGTATTTTTTAAATAAATTTGTCCTGTTATTTTTTAGCAATGGGAAGTAATGCAAAATCATTAGTTTTTGGTTTGAAAATTGGATGATCTAGAAATATCATATCATTTAATTAAATACTGCAAATAGAACACACCCCGGCCTTTCATTTAAAAGGGCATTTTTGGTGAGTTTTTTTATAAACCTAAAAAAGAAAATAATGTATCAGACCAAAAAAAAAATTTTTAAAGAGCTAAATCTCCTACTTACGAACCATTTCCCTATATTATCGTATTGTCCATTGTGGCAAATTAAGTTTTTTATAATATGACCGTAAAACATTTGAATAATTATGCCTGAACTTTACAAAATAGAATAAAACACGCATTTTGGTGATGTTTTTTTTGCGTAAATCGAAACATGCGGCCGGTGTTAAGCGCGAATTTCAACCTTTTCACCAATTGCACAAGGAGTGCCTGATTTCGTTCGAATTTTAGGAAGTGCATCGCCTTAACTTATAATTTTTTCGACGTATTGCGATTCTTTGTGGAAAAAAAAAGTTTAGAAAAATCTGCTTTTGAGGCAATTCTACGCTGGACATTTCTAGTTTTGCTTTATTATACGACTTTGAGTGTTTTATCTCAATTCTGTAGTATTAGGGTGTAAACAAATTAAGATACCGAAAAAACTACATTTATAACTGTCTTTTGTCAAATCATGGACATTTCTAACTTTGCTTATGTGTAAGATAGATAGATGAAGTGAAAAATACATATTTTGAGAACCTTATCAAGAATCCGAAGGTCGCGGGTTCAAATCCCGGAAAGCGCAAGTAAATTTTATTTAATTAATTTTTGCTGTTTGACAATTAATTCATTTAAAAATAATATGTAGTATATTTGCTCACGTTCCAGAGCGGAAGATACTCTCAGTATCGCCCTGAAGATCACCATTCAGAATTGAAACGTTGCTTGAAATGGCTTTTAGCCGTGTTTGGTGACCAGATCTGAATAGCGTCCTTCCTCTCCCAAATACCTTCAGCCTCACAACATTCTCCAATTGAGGATGCCATAGTCGCACTGGCTCCAGATGGTTTGGGCAGTTTACTCTTGGTTAATCACTGATTTTTTTTCATATAAAAAAAATCAGTGATTAACCTAATCTCTCCGGGTTTTCAGATGACAGTTGGATGAATCACTCAATAGAAGGAGCAAGAGTAATTTGTTCTTGTATTGGATTCACAGTACCAGCAACTTCCTCGTAATAACAATATCGCGTTGGAAAGACTTTCTTGTTTCGTGAATCATTTTTGGAAAGTGGTTGGGTTTTTGCAGTGGTGAGATCAGATTGGGCCCGCGTGTGAGTCAGCTGATTAATTTCCATAAAGGTTAAAAATTGATTACACAAAAAATAGATCGATTTGTTTCTCTTATGACAATAATTGTTATGTTGTGACAGTTATCCATTGAGATAACCATTGAGAAAATCCGGCTACGAATTCAGAAATCGCAGGTTTAAATCTCGGTGTTCGCAAATAATTTTTACTTTATTTATAAGCTTTACGTTGCGGCACGTTCCGGAGCGGTAGATACATACTCCCAATATCGCTCTGGTGAACGACCACAATTCAGAATCGAAATGTTGTATTCCTTCAAAAGGCTAACAGGTATCATATTAATTGGAGCATGTAGACAGAATTTTTGGAAAATATCGAATAGTACCGAAGATATAAGCCGTCAAAATGTTGATAATCTGGCTGGTCGGCTGATGATCATAAAATGACTGGCGCTGCCATAGATACCACAGGCGTGCCAGTATCCGTTATTGTCATTCGAATTGTGAATTGTACTGATTTATGACTTGTGACGTCACGGGTGTACGTTTTCCTCAAGACCACTTTGAAAGTTCATAACTTCGTCATTTTTGGAGATATCGAAAAATTAATTTAACTGTTGTTATTAACTCTTTAAATATAATGTATTTTCTTTCAAATAAAATAAAATAGAAAACAATCTCATTGGGATTGCCATAAATTACACAAAACACAATAGTGTTGGCATTGAATGACGATTATTTTTCGGTTTTTGTATTCTTTTGTAACAATACTCGTATCTCAACGGCCGCACAATTTAACACTCCGTTACATAGAATTAAAATCTTTGGTAAGATATATGATCATATCATAGATGTATGGAATGTATTGCTGTTACATAACATAAATGTGCTCACAAACTCATTTATCTACTCTGATGTATACTCACTGTGGATGTTCTTCCGTAAAAATATTATTTAATACAAAATATTATACATATGTCTCCGCAGATTGTAATGATGTTAGTAATTAAATATATGATAGAAATTATAGTCTATGTCTTGTACTTTATGTAATACCATATAATAGCCGAAAGGCGTTAACAATAAAAAAAATGATTGAAATTCATAGTAAGCAGTTCGGGCGTTCTAGCGATATAGACAAACAAATGTCCGCAGCCAGTTTGTCGTATCGATTCAGCTTAGTTGTCAATATGGCCGTGCTAGGCCTATGTTTGACGTATTATTTAATTATTATATTATATACGCCTTATATGGGCTTTTACATATTTTGTTAATTGCAATAGTCACACAGGTGCAAAACACATCACGGTAGGTGCATAGATAAAATAGATAGCCTTCATGAAATACAACAACTAAATATTTCATTTGTCTCACGAACAAATACAGGAATAACATAGCATAAGTAACGTTTCAAAAAATTAGCTACGGATACGAATATTCAAAACATACCCCACATTCACTAATATTTATAATATAATTGTTGATGATGTATGCAATAATTGTCTATTTGTATTTGTATTATGTGAAGTCTAGGTATAAGAGAATTTTTGAATGACTCAGTCCTGAAATTATTGTTACAATTGAATAAAATTTTAGATTATGAAAATGACTCAACAGCTTGGTTCGCTACGTTTGGTGACTTGGCAGTAGTGTGTGGGTTCATGGGGTGAGGTTTGTCCAGGTCTTCTTATCCACCAACTCCGGATTGGGACAGGCCGGTATGGGGAGATTCTTTGACCGCTCCAGCCGGACTTTCTTGACCCATCGCCTTGCTCTGCAGTGGATTACTACGTCCGTCATCCCTGGACACAATGAACCCCAGATCTTTACCCACCCCTCATACCTTTTTTCCTTCCAAGAACTTCCTCTACTTCCTTTCCTTAAAAAAACCTCTACACAGATCCCCAAATGTGACATAGGTTCTCAGGAAAATTATTTTCCTCAGGGCCTCCTGTGCGGACTTAATGCCAAAAAAGCTCCCGTGAGAAACACTGAAAAATACATTTGTTTATAAATTTAAAAA
Source organism: Halesus radiatus (assembly GCA_022606495.2). NCBI lineage: Eukaryota > Metazoa > Arthropoda > Insecta > Trichoptera > Limnephilidae > Halesus > Halesus radiatus. The sequence continues at coordinate 59,528 of JAHDVE020006615.1, forward strand.
TCTCGCTTCAATCAAGAAAGCAATTAACTATGAATTGATTGCACAGCTTCTTATAATGGTAATAAGATATTGCCTCGAGATGGTTTTGAACCGGTTTTCACCGTATTTACAGCTGGAGAATCATTCATTTGAAACACCACATCACAAACACATATTTCCTTGAAAGATGTGTAATTATTTTCTGGCGTCATTATTAATATAATTAAGAATAAGAAATTTGCTTAGACCACTGTTTTTAATATATAAATATCTACATGTTTCAGAATCAGAGATTCCTTCATAGTTTTTATTATTAATTATATACAAACATATGTATTTATTTTCTAATTTTTTATTTATTTAAAAAAAATTCTCTGATTACAATAACCTTGCAATATTTAAATTCCTCCTACTACCATAATTATAAGCGGAAAAAAATGCTTGTACAATGATGGACGGCTTAGCTAGCAGATTATTGATCCCCATGACGCCCGGGTGCGAACCCGACACATTTGTTCACCCAGCTACTAACCGTAGCAATTAAAAATAAATGATATTTAATAGAAATGTGTTGTGGGCGTGTCTGTGTGCCTAAAGTAAAGTCAATTTTACCTACTTCGTTTGAAATTGATCAAAAACTTTCAATTCTTGAACAGAAAATCAATTCACGTTCCTGTCTGGGGCCTAGTAGTTGAGAGGTCTTCAAACACCTCTGTATATCTACAATATACTCGTATATATATCCCGTCATCTTAATTATATAATAAAAATCCACTTTTCCGCAAAATGATGTTTGTCCATCTTTTAGAATTATTTTTTTAGAATATTACTACGAAACCCTTTTATCCGTATGGTATTTATATTAGCAAAAAAAAATCTAATTTAAGAAATTGTAAGTAATAATAATAATAAAAAATAAAATAAAATACATTTATTTAATTAATAAAAAATTTAAAAAAAATGTTACTCGCTTGAAAAAAAAAAAATTAATTCCGGATTAAGATAAAGATTCATAATCATAGAATTCTTCATACTTTAAAAACTGTGCTATACCTTTTTTTTTTAATAATCATTTTATTGCATGCTTTTATTACGTATTATATGCACTTCCAAAACTTATGTCTAACTGACTAACTAACCATCAGGCCGTTTCTCCGCAGGGGTGGGCAGAGAGGACGGGCCGCCAAAACAACTTGATCTTGGCATACACTTCTTGCTTCAGTCACATTCATACATTCTCTTCTGTTATTCTGACTTCTGACATGGCCCGACTCAAGTATTGAATTCACTCGATCGTGCCATGACTTCCTCGGGCGTCCCCGGCTTCTTTTTCCATTCGCATTCGCGTCATATTCTCCTTACACTCCTTTCTTTGTTCATTCCCTCTATCTTTTATCTCAAAATTTGATAAGTCATGCTAATTGAAAAAATAACAGTGTTAGTTTCATCACAAAATTTATTGCGTTAGGAATAATTTGTTTTTATCAAATGAAAAAAGTTGAAAAACTGACATAATCGATATAATTGGGTTTCAAAAATAAATCTTTGATCACAAAGATTATAATTAAATAAAAATAAACTTTGTTTTAATCCATTTTTATTTTTGTATAGCCGACTAGTTTAGGTTCGACTGAATCGTCTACAGGACTTCAAATATACAAAGATCATAGATTCATGAATAATATGCGACCCTTCTTTAATGAATATTGCTTCTTCTCTCTTCATTTTCATCTTCTTTGTCAAAGCAAAAAGTTTTAATAAGCAAATTTACATACACTTACAATACTTGTAGAACTTAATAATAACATTATTAAATTTAATTTAAATTAAAAAAAAAAACAAAAAAAAACCAAACTAACACACTTATAAAACGACCGTAAAGCCAATATATCTCCATAAATCATAATTTTGAGATAAACGAAGTAAAAAAAATGATTACCATCGAAAGTTTAATTTTAACACTGTGAAATATGTAAATATCTTTGGAATGCGTGAGTCAGAGATGCCATGTAATTACATGTATACAAAATAGGGTTCTCCGCAGTGGAGTCTGGTTCATAACTCAGAGTGGAGATACAATGTATTGGCTTTAAGCCATCGAAATATAACTAGGCAGAATTATAGCAAATCATTTCTTAACAGAATAGCCCCGACATCAGACACAGTGGGTATTGTTATATGCTCGTACGAAAACACAAATAAGGAGTAGGCAAGGAATTTGGTTCCGTTACTTTCGTCAAACGGAACCGTTCCGTTCGTTACATCGTTGGTCGGTTCGAAGAATCGAAATCAGAACGCGACTCCTAATTTGCGGATACCTGGTATATTCGTTAAAATAAAACGCATAACGGCCCTCCATGTGAACTAGCAAATTCTTGTAATATTTTTTATGATATCTGAGAGTAGATTCAATCGAAGTTATAAATGGCTAACAAAAACATTATTACTTTTTTCATCGTTTTCCATGTTTCACTTTGCAATTTATTTCGTAAAATATCAATAAGACAACTTCTTAAAACATGGAAGACGTTAGGTGGGAATCTGTCCTTGTTCTATTGGTATTCCAACGGAAGATGCTCCAAGGAACTTATCATTACCCGTGCACAGCCAGAGAACAAGCTAAACGCGTGCCCAACATTTGTATACGGTTGAAATTCGCGTGAGAACGGGTCTCTTCGACGATTCGTTCTTGTGTTCCCCATTTTCCTTTCCTAAAAACACCCTCTCAGCATATTCAACGCATACTTGAAAAGTCTATGTATTTAACTACAATGTTCATTATATATAATGTTTGTACCTATATACCTTAATGTAATTTATTTATCTTACCGAACTCCAGTGAAAAATATAATGGTTTTAAAAACATATGTTCATATAGATCAACAAACACCGATTCTGAATATATAACTTTTACCATATATAATTGCTTCAAAAGATTAGTATTCACTTTGTGGCGTCATTATTAATAAATGAATTAAAAATTACTCCGTAATCATCACTTTATTAATATTTACACAAAAAAACATGTTTCGACAGCGAAGCTTTACTTATTCTGTATATTCCTGATGAGGAAATCTTCGCTCGCGAAACATGTTGATATGTATATATTAATAAAGTGGTGATTACAACATAATTTTTAACTAATTTATTTTTATTATATATAATTGTACGTAGAATAAATCGTTATTTAAATGTGAATAAAAAATCATTTCATCGAAACACTTTGTTATGTTGGTACCATTGCATTCGGAAGATCTGACGTCACGTGCGCATTCTGTTTTTGGATTAGTATGAAAATTTCTATTTTTCGATTTTGTTTTGTATTTTTAATATGTATTAAACTTCATTTGGGTGACTTTCAAATCTATAATTGCTGTTCAATATACAAAAAAACCTATTATTAATCAAAGGAATTAGAGTATTTATGAGTAAACTAATTATGGATACGGATATTATGACAATGTTAATGCTCAATACTATTATTATTCTTTGAGTCAAAGTTTTTAAAAAGGGTAGATAATTTTATTACTTACGTTTAGTTATGGTTTACTATGAATAGAATATACAATTATATACGATAAAGCTCATTCTTGTTTTGACATTTCACATTCTAATCTTAAAATTGATCATAACCGACCGGCCATAGATTTGGAGCATTTTGGTGGGCTTTGAAAAATTGAAAACTAATTTTCAAAGAAGGAAGAAATCTACCGGTATTTAAGTTTATTTATTATTGATAAAAAATACAAAAATAATTGGACTAGAGTTCCTTAGCATAATTTTAAAAGAATTTGGTCGTCGGTGTGGAGGATTGTTAATAACTACGACTTATTAATCTTTATCGAACTTAAGAATGCACTTTCACCACCGATTGAACTGCTTTTCAATCTATAAAACTCGATCTATATTCATGTATTATGATCCTTTCAATCCACTTATTCCATTTGAGGCTACGGTTGCCCTCAAGGTTTCCTTTCATGCCCTGATGACCTAGATCATGTATAAAATAATATATATTACGTTACACTGTGTATTGTATTAACCGGACTTCCTACTTTGCAGAGGTATTAGTGAACCACTTCGTTGTGTTGTGCTGTAAAATCGGATCAGTAATGCATATTTTTGACCGGTTAATAGCAGAGGAGACAGATTCTTTGGGTTCTCACGTGACGATACGACACCGCGGGTTTAATCTTCTAATAGATAAGTCTTCCATCATTACACAAGCAATATTAGTAATGGTGGAAGTGGGAGAAATTAAAATATCTTTTGTAAAGTTATCAGTAACCTGAGAATGTTGAAAAAACAATGTCACGGTTTATTATTTTGAAAGCCTCCGTGGTTGAGTGGTTACGATCTTCGCCTACGAAACTAGAGAGAGTGGGTTCAAATCCCGGCGTGCGTAAGTAAATTTTATTTGATTAATTTGTGTTAATTCACAATTTATTCATTAGAATTAATATATGGTATATTTGCCGCACGTTCCAGAATGGTAGATACTTTCATTATTGCCCTGGTGAAATAACACGATACACAATAAAAAAGTTGCTTGAAATGGCTTCAGCCGTATTTGGTGACCAGATCTGAATAGCTGGTACTTCCCCACCTTTCAAGTTTCCCACCTTCTTCTCCCCATCTCCTTCCCTTCTCCAGAACCTTCAGCTTCACAATATACCCTAATTGGGCATGGCATAGTCCCACTGGCTCCAGACGGTTGGGAGCAGTTGTGACTCTCATGCGGTACCAGTGGAGCGCAGTCCATAAGGGTAGAAAAGCTGTACCTATCCCGATAAAAACGTACCATAATAAGATTTTTTTTTTAAATACGACAAATATCTGATTAAAATGTATTTTTTCCACGAATCAGGCAAGGAACTTGTACGTTCATTTAGTCAGTTGACCACAATAATCAGCGGAAGATGGTAATAAAATGATCATTTTCGCATATTTAATCCACAATAATTCATACCTCAACTTGAAAAACTACACACGGCCTACCTTTGGCTATAGAGCAATGCACATCACTGTGCGGTACTCGCATAAAAAAACTTGCTTAATGAAATATATTGGAGAAAGATTTTTTACGTACAGGCTTTCAAAATATAGGAAACCCGTGACCATTTTTATCTCTTTACATTAAAAAAATGATCTCTGAATATTGCCATATATTATATAATACTACCTTTATTCGAAAAATAAAGATAAACACTGCCGGGTTATTATACTGACAATAGTTCTTTTAAAGTAAGACAAACATAGTATTTAAAAAACTCTAATCATTACAATCCGAAATTGTTCTTGAAAAATGATGAAGGACTTTGCTTTGCTTATTGAGGAATTGGCCACACAACGCCTGGCCACAATCGGTGCTAGATTTGAACGTAAATGTGGTTTTCAGATTCAGTGTTCCATACACTCCAAGAAATTCGGTCGTTCCGTTGAGAAAGTGACCCAAGCACGATTAGTATAACGAAGCCGGGACACGACACGAGCGCACTTTACAGTTCGTGTGACTCATTTCACCGACAGATTAAATTTGTCCGACGTTTATTTGTTTACTGTTGTAAGATGTCGGTCAACCTGACAAACAATAAATTAAAATTAAGTCAATATTCATAGTTTATGGGCCAACGTAATAATATTAAAAAAATAAATAAATTGGTGACACTACGGCATCCCCAATTGGGGTATGGTTGTGAGACAGTAGAAGGAGGGTGGAAGATGGGGAGGGAGATTCAGATATGGTAAATAAATACGACTAAGAAACCATGAAATTAAAATGTAAAATTAAATTTAAACCATGTCAAATCTTTGGACTGTTTTGTGACGTTGTTGTGTCTTCAATATTTTTAATATCTTCGTTTGTTTGACCATCGTGCAAACAAACATTATAGTTATTGCACTATCGTATTTTTGCATACACGGAGTTTCAGTAAGATAGGTAAATAAACATTGTTATTTTTTGTAACTTAATAATTCATAAAATTCATTATGTGCACTGCGCATCTATAGGTCTTTAGGTATTTATTAGTTGACAATTCTCAAGCCTTTCAATCGCCATCCAATCTTCTTCCAGTAGTTAAACCTTTTCCTTGAACACCGAATTTGTGAATATTTTCCTTTCGCAGTATTTGGAATCTACACAATCTTACGATGGTTTTATAATTCAATTAGGTCTCCGAGTTCATCGATCATTTTGATACTGAAGATCCAATTTTTCTGCCAAAGCATTTTCTCTATGCATTTGGGACACATAAGAAAAACGCCTCTTTGATGACCATATTCGTCAGCTTTCAGGTAACTAGTTCAACAACCATGTTTTAACGTTCGTAATTAATAAGCTTTCTCCATGTCATTTCGTCTACTCCTTAAAGGGGACAGCAGTGTAGATGGAACGCCATTAACCTACTAATGGTGTAATTACTTATTGTACATAACAAATACAAACCACGACTTGTCTCTCTGATAAGTATGTATTACGTTTTGGGATCTTTCAAACATTGGTTGGACGACAAATGCGGTAAACTAGGAAGCGATTCCGTGTGATGCATCAGAAAAGAGAATACTAATACAAGAATTTTTTTAAATTTTCGTATTTCTTGGGCATTAATTATGTAACAATTTCTAGACATTTTGTTTGAAAAGTTTTATTCAGTATGTAATTTTGTTAGTTGAATTTATTATTTCGCTACCGGTTTCGACACATTCGTGTTATTCACTAGCGTTCTTAAAACTAACTTAAATTAAACAATTAGTCACCATTAGGTGAGGGTAGCGGGAGTGGTGATTTGGAGGAAGGGGGGGGGGGAACTTTAGAAATAAACAAAAAAAAAATCTTAAAATAATTTAGTAAAAAAAATAATAGCATCCTGTAAATCACCTTTGTTTTGCTTAATGGGGGCTTGTCCTTTTAATAATTTATAACTTATTTCTAAAATTCCATAATCAAATTTAGCCAACATCGTCAATTGAGTAAGCACTCTTGTGGCCAATGTGTTTTACTATTTACACTGTCGTCATCCCGTATGTTTGGGTCTATGCAATATTTTATATAAATGGAAAATTAAACGATATTTCAAAAGCCTTATGAGGTATTTGGCATTAATTATAATTTTTGCAAGTATTCTAGTAGTTCTTTTGAGGGGAAACGATTTTTAATAAGGGACAGCAGTAAATCCTTTGAGCCTAATCTGTTATATTAAAGCAATAGCTTTACTACCCGATACCTGACTTCGCCGTGTTTAATTCTGTTTTTCCTTATTGAGCACTCTGTGGCTAGGTATTAAAATCCCGTTGGCTTCAAATTCAGTGGTCATGGATTCGAATCTCGGATTGCGCAAATAAATTCTGATTATATATATTTGTGTTATTTTATAAAAATATGTACATTTGCGGGACTGTCCGGGGTGGTAGGTACTCTCGGTATCTCCCTGGTAAAAGACCACCGTTCAGAATCGAAACATTATTTACAACGGTGCCGTATTTAGTGACTAGATCTTAAGAGGCAGGCACTTCACAAACTTCCTCTTCCTCCCCTCCTATCATAGTCTCATTGGTTCTGTGCAGTTGTGCAGTTAGTAGTGGATTCTGTACGGTAATCAAAATGTTTTTTTAGCATTTGGATAATTCATAGCCCTATTATAGATGATGGGGCAAAAGACGATGAAAGCATAAAGTAAATGATTTCACCCAGAAAATTGTTAGAACCATACACCACCCCCAATTATGATTTCTAAGTTCATGGATGAATTTACTATGACGATTTAAAAACGCGATTTTTTATTTGCAACCTAAACGATATCTTAGTCATGTTCGCGTGGAGAGCGTTTGTGACGCCAGACTGGCCAACGTTTGTAGGGGCGTCCTCGATCTCGGTGACAGCTGTCTTAGCAGTCAGTCGCGTTACCTACGTCATAGCCATAAAATTCGAACCGTTTAGGAATTTGGAATTTAAGATCGTTTTTAAAATCAATTATTCATGAAACCAGAAAAATAAACTTTAAATATTCCACACATTTTTAACAGTATACCTAATTTGTGAAAATTCCCCATAGTTGTGAGACTAAACAACAACATAATACCAGTTTAATTTTATTAAGACACAACATTGGATGAGTTTAATTTTATTGGAAGATTTTAATTCAGTTAAGACACCAAATTAGAAGACTACAATAAAGATAAGATACAATATTATAATAGCAAAATTAAGATAAGACACAACATTATAACGCTTTAATTATGTTAAGACGCAAAAATAGAAGAGTTTAATTTAGCTAATGCAAAACATTAGAAGAGTTTAAATAAGTCCGGAAACACCATTAGAAGAGTTTGAAGTTTAGACTTAAGACACAACATTAGAAGAGCTTTTAAGTTAAGACACAACATTATAAAAGTCTAATTTAGTTATGAGTTAAGACACAACATTTTAAGAGTTTAATTAGGTTAATATAAAATATAAGAAAAGTATAATTTAGTTAAGGGTTAAGCCGCAACATTATAATACTTTAATTAATTTAAGACTCAATATTAGAAAAGTATAATTTAGTTAAGAGTTAAGACACAAACATATAAGAGTTTAATTTAGTTAAGACACAATATTAGAAAAGCATAATTTAGTTAAGAGTTAAGACACAACATTCAGTTTAATTATGTAAATACAAATAATTATAAGAGTTTATTTTAGTTAAGACACAACAAGAAATAACATAACCCACGTGATTGAACATTAAACAGCTTTTCAGAAGGAATATTAATTCCAGTTAAACCTAACAGAATCGAATAGAAATAACATAACTTGATTCACGTTAGATAAATGACTTGTTATTAGCTCGACCGGTCCGGCCTTGCCCGTAAACTTGTGTGCGCCTTGCTTATACTTGCGCATTATGCAATCCAGAAATGAAGCAATGGGTCAGCAAACCTAGCGGTACATTACTAGTCACCGTCCACCTATCCGGGCCTTCCGTGTCCCCGGTATAGTAATTATAATACGCTGGTACATAACAGTCATAAAATAACAAATACAATTATTTAATCATTTACCGGGACCAAGTAAAAAAGGGCGGAGGTTCCCAACCTCATTTGTCTCATCGCCAATTTTCGGACTATACGAGTATTTTTCATCAGCGCCCACCTCTCCTGAAAATCTAAATATATGCCAGTGCATATATAGTTTGTTTGTGACTGAGAGATGAGTTTTAAATATTGAGATGAAATGTTTGTTGGCGGATGAACATCCATATATATTTATATATAAATCAATGTAAGTTTGTTTGTTTGTCCTTGGTTAGTTAGCAGTTGGTTTTTTATTAGTGTCGCAAAGGTGTAGAAAGTAGCTTGAATGAAATCCAATATGTAAAACTGTTGCTATAACGTTTTAAAATTAGTATGAAAAATATTGAACCCGCCATGTTTTATTTAGGTTAGCCCATAGATATAACCTTAGAGTAACAATATTATTACTCTAAGGATATAACACTCTCGTTAGCCACAGATTGCATATTCAAAAGAAGAAGGTTTTTTTGGGTACAATATTTTCAAAATGGAAAACACGAGTAGGTACCTACTTAAGAACTTTATGATTTAGACATATTTTGAAAAAAATAAACGTTTGGAATGAGATAAAATATTCGAATGAATGAATCTCCATAATTGATTAAAATATTCGAATGAATGAATCTCCACCCAATCGACAAACAAGAATTCACAAATAACTTTATTAAAAAAAAAAATATATATATATATATATATATATAATCCCCGTGGGCATACGAGTACATCAGCTAGTACGGAATAAATTGTCAATTGTGAGTTCAAAGGTCAAGTCCTTAAAGAAACTTATATATCGTATTGTTAAATTTTTGTGCAAAGTGCCAGGGAACATTTCTCCCTCTTCCTGTGTCACTGTGGTTAGAGGTGCATAGATGTGGAGATAATGTTCTCTACCCAGTGAGCGGACTGCCTATTGCTACTGTAGGGATTTTATTTTAAAGAATTCTAAACTGTGTTTTATGTGTTAGCAGCACTCGCTAATAGCAAACTAATATTTAAGCCCCCTCACTAAGGTAACGGAAGCTCTTCAAAAAACTTAAAAAATACAATATGTCATTGTAAAACTAACATTTACAGTATTTTTATAAGGTTCTTGAAGGACCAGAAATTTAAACTTACAATAACAAAAATATTCCATTTCATATTTCGCATTTACAACCTGCCAAAAATCAATTTGACTCAACATTTAAAAGCATTTTGCGCGAAAAGTGCTGTTTTTTTGTATTTGAATTGGCGCCATCTGTAAGCGCGTATTACGTTTCGTTTAACCTTAAGCCTTCCTGTGGACCGTAGATAATAACTTATTGTAAGTGAAGTCACGTTTTCTAGCCACGATCACGACCTTGCGTGGCAACGCGCCGGCAATAATGCCTTTGATCCTAGGTTCGGTCCCCATCCAAGTCACAGAACAGTTAGGTCTATTCAATAGTTACGATTGACAAATATTGACCCGTTACCGTTTTGTATCGGGGTCAAGTTGACTGTCTTGTGATAAGGACTAGAAAGTATTCAGTGATCACTGAACATAAAGTTTCTAGAAATATATATTGTTTTTAAATTTAGTTTTAATACATTTTTTCTCAATTTAATTGTGCTGAGACGGACTAGGTTTTATTTAAAAACTGATTGTTAAAGCTCCCACGAAGTTCTTTTCAAAATTCTGGAAAACTCCTCTTCTTTGATTTCTATGAGCCAGGTTTTGATTTGATTTTTGAAATCATTTACCTTTTTTATATTTTTTTAGCAAGTGGAATATTTTAGTATTTAGAGTCCGAATTACTCCTAAATGTTCGCAGTCAATAGGACTATGGCATCCCCAATAAGGAACTCAAGATCAATAAAATAAAAACATTATTAATAATGACATTCCAACTTAAAATGCCACTTTTTTTTAAAGAAGTTTCAAATTCAAAGGTTTTGAGGTTAGAATATCAAATGTCAAAACAAGGATGAGTTTTACCGTACATAATTTTATATTCTATTCATAATAAACCATAACCAAAAATAAGCAATAAAATTATGTACCTTTTTAGAAACGTTAACTCAAAGAATAATAATAGTATTTAACATTAACAATCATAAAATCCGTATTAAAAATTGGTTTGCACATGAATATTTTTATTTCTTTCAATAATAATAGTTTTTTTATATCAACAATAATTACAAAGCTTAAAATCACCCCAAGTCGGTTTTAATTTCGCCAAGACTAAAAAAATTCCCATTTAAAATACAAACCAAAATTGACCAATAAAAATTTCCATACAAATCCAAAATAAAAAGGCGCGCGTAACGTCAAATATTGCGAAAGCAATGGTACCAACATAAGAGGCTGTTTTGATGAGATGATTTTTTATTCACTTTTAAATAACTACTTTTATAATTTTCTATATACATTTTCTATAATTAAACTTGTATATTCTGAATTGCCGTTTTCTGATCTACTTGAAAAAAATTGCTTAAAGTCGAATATTTTTCTGTGGAATAAGGAATTATTGGGGTATGTTGTGTGGCCGAAGGAAGAGGGGAGGGGAAAGAGATGGAGATGTGTTTCTCAAAAGTAGTTTCAACGTCAATTTGTCATAAATCCTTAAATATTACTCCTCTGGTTATCTCTTTTATTTTAATTTTATTTATTTATTTAGGCATACGCAGTACATTTTATTACAGATGATAAGGTTGGCATATTAAATTTTACACTGTTAAAGTACCTATTACGTATGTCCATTCGATATTTTATTAATTTTGTCTGGGGTGAGAATGTTCTTGACTAATGAATGCATGTCTGACTTATAATAATAAATAAAGTGTCTGAAGAGATGATGTGGAGAAGTATAGAGAAGTTATGAAATCAGTAATTTTAATTGACTATGAATAAAAGTGTAGAGTAATTTATATTACAATAAGAAAATTTAATTTTACTGAAGGTAGTCTATTATCTTGACAAACTTCACAATGCATACGATGAATATCAATGACTTTTCTTTTGCCAGTGCTGTTAACTGAGTAGACATGTCTCTAATTATTTAAAAATCTCTGTAAGTATAATACTAGCCACAGAGTTCACATTTTAGAGGTTTCTCCGTAAAACATTTATGTATTGCATAAAATAATTATGATTTAATAATTGCAAGGATTTTTTGAAAGCACAAGAAAAAAATTTTGATCGAATAATCGAGATAAAATTAGTCTATATATTTTCGGCCGAGTACTTTTATTGCTATCTTTTGAAGGAATTATTACAATTTTATCGATTCATTTTATAATTTAGATCAAAATAAGGATTCAGATCGATATTATGGATACCTGATTATCCAATAAGTTGATAAAGTTATTTACCTAAAATCCCTGATAGAACAGTTAAGTACTCAGCTGATGATACCCGTCCGTCTGCGTCGGTTGTTAATTTGTCGAATTGTACGGTAATGAGCGAGAGGGGTGCGGGGTTTTGTTCGCCGTGTCACGATGCGCGGTCGTCAGTAGTGCCCGGCAGTCTATCGGAAGTATTGAACGTATTATGCGTGACCAATGTTTTTTCTTCGTTGTTAGACCTTTTACACAATATTTTACTTATGTATATATATATATATGAACATAATATAGGTTCTATTGATTAAACAATTTACATAAGTAGTATGACAGCCTCCGTGCTTGAGTAGTTATGATCCTCGGCTACGAAACCGGACATCGAGGATTCAAATCCCGGAGTGCATAAGTACATTTTATTTGTTTAATTTGTGTTATTTCACAACTCATTCATTTAAAATAATAAATTGTATATATGGGGCACGTTTTGGTGAAAGACCACAATTCAGAATCGAAACGTTGCATGAAGTTAAGCCGTGTTTGGTGATCAGATATAAATGGCCAGGTATTTCTCTACTTTCCTCTTTCCCATCTCCTTTCCCTCTGCACAACCTTCAAACTCACAATATACCCTAATTGGGGTTGCCATTGTCTCACTGGCTCCAGATAGTTGGGAGCAGTTGAGAGTGTTGTGCGTTACTAACATAAAAAACGCCAAACTTAAAAATCACAAAATTCTAAATGTGTTCACTGTATACTGAGTGTAGAGCACCGGAGTTCGAAGAATTTTCTGTTACCGTAAGGGCAGGGATAGTGATGTTTGACAGTTGAAAACGACTAAAACTAAGCAAGAACCTCCCACTTCCTAGACAAAATTGATATTTATTCGGGATTATTTTGCTTTTTAATCAAAAACATTGATGCCTAAAATCACGTGACATTTCAAAATGACCAACATCGAGCTATGCTATTAATAAAATGTGTCAGTGTTGCCATTTTAGGGCGATTGTTTTCCGTACATTGATAAAATCATTGAACTATTTAAACGTTTACAAGATTCGTTCTTATTTTTAAGACAAAAAAAAACCATTATTGCCCGTGCTACAATTAAATTATGTTTCGTACGTTCAACCTATTCAACAAAAAATCATAAAAATGTAGAAGCGTATAGAAAGGAACATACCCGATGAAACGTCGCTCCGCTCTGTGCATTACAATAAGACCACGAAAACACAACCCACAATGCTATCACGAAACCCATTATTTCACGTGGCCTTTGTTCATATTATTTACACTTTTTAGCGTGTAAGTAGGAACACTAAAAGTCATAGAATACAATTGGTCTACCGTGAATGTCAAATGAAGCCAGTACCGTTATTATATTTTGGCGTTATGCAAATAAAATATTCAGTCTCATCACCTGTTTGGGCTCATTTTCATCCACACACCTGAGGTGATTCATGATCCGTGGAATGTAAACGTTAGCAATTGAGAAGATATTGCTAGTGTTTGTTATTATTGGGTTTTAAATTATGATTAAGAATGAGAAACTCCAATCAAGTTTATAAAAAAACAGTCTTTACCACTTTTTAAATATTTAAAAAAAAAAATAATAATGTTATTTTTACATTTAATTAAATCAACTAAGAAAACATTACCAGTTAAATACGAGGAAACACATTATAAATGCGAAAACCTGACCGAATTCCGAATTTTAATTGTTTTCTAACTAAATCGGTTTTACCGATAATAAATCATTATTATTTTATAAAACCCGTCCAAATTAGAATGGGGTGGGAGTACATAAAATAATATAAATAAGTCGTCACTATGTGGATTAACCGCAATTTGAAAATGGTCTTAAATGCCGAAACAGTTGTCAAAATAATAAAAAAAAAAACTGAAAATACTTGCAGAACTTAATAATAACATTATTAAATTTGATTTACATAAAATTAAAAAAAAATAATGGAGTTCTACGAATAAACACAAAAATTATAAATAATTAATAATATTTGCCATTTTAAAGAAGCACATTTTTATAAGACGTTTTAACGATAGAATCGTTTATAAAGCTTCAATATGTTTGGTCTCTTCAAAGCGGGGCTCGTTTGAAATATTAGATCTCTGCATGATTTTGGATCAGATGACACCATATTCTTTGTCAATTTCTCCACATGCTTTGCAATGGCGAGGCCGTGCGGGATTTTGACATGCTGTTTTTTTTTAAACCAGTTTTCAAAATGGATCTTTTAATAGTACGATTAAACATTTCCAATGAAACTAACGTATATTCAAAATCGACGTTTATACATTATTCAACGGAGTTCCTTATGTATACTAGAAAGAAAACAACGCAATATAAAGTCAAAATATGAATAAAACAAAATCGCGATACAAATGAATTATTTACGTAAATGTACAAACTAACACAGTTGTTCACAAAATATCATAAATTACAAAATGGGAATCAAACTATTCGACTATCAAAATGAGCTTTTGCCAATTTTAAATAGAAAAAAAACACTAAAATCGGTTGACTCCTTGAGAGCCAAAAAACAAGTTTGATAATCATCAAATTTTAAAATGTACCCAGGTTAATACAAATCTCTTTCGAATTGTTTCCATTGAAAAACCGACCATTGTTCTATGCACTTCGATTTCGAACAGAAATAACAGTGTGAACTAATAAAATTCGGCAGTTTTTTGGAAACATGTTTTGACGTATGCAAATAAATACTAAATATTGATTATCTCAAAAAAAAAGATTTTGAATTCTTGCAGTTTAATATTAGTTTATCGGCACATATCACATTAGTTGATTTAGTATGTCAAACTTCACTATGAATAAATCATGTCATCAAAATTATATTTAATCATTGAATAAGATAATATTAACATAACCTAAATGAAACATGAAACCGAAAAAAACAACAGAATAAAAAGATGTCAGTCGCATATGCGACTCGAACCCAGGACCTCTGTCTTTCCGGGACAACCGCTTTACCAACTTAGCTAATGAGACCAGTTCAATTTATGTCATCTCCATCGATATCATATTTCAAATTCAAGACTTTGTCAATATCGTCCTCTATTTTTTAATCCAATGTTTCGATAGCTCCAAATGAATCCCAATTCTGCAGAATCAGATGAGAAAAAAAAGGGATGAAGGAAGTACTGAATAGAAACGGGAGGATGCCAAGGAATTTGAATTATGCCTACCTTTTTCGTGAATCCTTAGCACTTATTTTATCTCACAGATCACTTCACTACTCCAGAATTGGCCACGTGCTAGATCATGAACTCTCTTGTCATCCCGCGACGAGCGTTTAGATCGATTTATTGGCAGTTATCTTTATGATGATCAGAAATTTCTTCACGAGCCCAATTGCAACCTAGATAGTGTCTCAGATGCGACTGATGTCTTTTTATTTTCTGTTGTTTTTTCGGTTTCATGTTTCATTTAGGTTATGTTAGTATTATCTTCTTCAATGATTAAATATTACAATGAGGTTTTTAAACTTTAATAAAATAATAAAAAAATTGAATATTATATAACATCTTGGTTGATGCTTTTACACAAAAAATATTTTTGGCAAAGTGTTCAGTAGTTACTAATTTCAAAATGCAAATGTGATCAAAGATATTCCAATGCTTTTTGAAAGAAAACAGTTTTAAAGTTTGTTCGTTTTCATCATATTCATGTCATGAGTAATCGCCTCTATCTAACCCCGGTCTTCAAGCAGTTCCTCGCAAGAAGCGATGTTGTGGCATTCACAATGATGAGTGTGAACAGTATTGATAGGAAACCAAATAACATAAATTCAATATCTAACATTTCAAACACTGAATCAAGTGCGTAAAATTTAGGCATGGGTTTTTATAATATTTTATGCATGTAGCATGTCAAGTTATTCGACACAAATCCCGCAGACAATAGTGTAGTGATGGTGCGGGTTAGGTCAGTGTGTCACCTGCGTGGGAGGACTCGTGATTCAGCGACGAAATTAATTTAAGATTTGATAAATTGCCGCCTTATTTATTGTTGTAAGGTGTGTTCATTCCGAAACGGGAAAAAATATCCACGTTTAGTTCTGAACAATTTCATAACCCGCAACATAAATATGTGCCAGAGAAAATTTAGAATATTTACTGCAGTAATTTTCTTGCTTTTATTATTTGTATTATTTTGATTTTCTTTATGACGTTCACACTAGCGATACCATTGTCTTAAAACTATTGCATATCTATGTTTCAATCGAAAGCTATAATCACAAATGCAATAAAAAACTATAACCACAAATGAAAATGCGCCCTTACCACCCTAACAAAAATACCTAAATATTTCCATCGATTTATATCTTTTTTAAAATTTCTAATATATATTCACTAAACGAACATTATAATAGTTTCCAAATTTTTAATATGTATTCACTAAACAAAATAACGAATATTGGAATATTTTCCTAATTTTTAATATGTATTCACTAAACACAATAACGAATATAGGAATATTTTCCTAATTTTTAATGTACTCGTATGTTCACTAAATACAATAACGAACATTGTAATATTTTCCTAATTTCTAATATATATTCAATAAATACAATGACTAACATTGTAATATTTTCCTGATTACTAATATATATTCACTAAATATATAACGAAAATTATAATATTTTCCTGAGGAAAATAGTATGAAGGGTGGGTAGAAATCTGGGGGGGGCAGTTTGTCCAGGAGCGACGGACGTATTAATCCATCCCTCCCACTGCGGTGAAAGGCGATGGGTCGAGAGACCTCCCACAACCGGCCTCTCCCGATCGGGTCCACCACGCATCTGGTGGGCGGACCTAGACAAACCTCACCATCTGAACCCGGGCACCCCTGCTAAGTCACCAAATGTAGCGAACCACTTAGGCGACATGGTTGAGTAATTCCAGGGCGGCGTCCGGTGGTACCCAAACCCGACTCAAAAATAGGAAAAACATATTTTTTACTGTTTACACCCCTTCAAAGGGATCTACCCCAGAGTTGAGTAATACAACAACTACCCCACGGAGGTTTTATTTAAAAACAACAATTTGCCATGCTCAATTTTTTTATCGTTCTCTAAAAAAACAGAGATGTTTAAAAGTTGTGTCATAAAAGTCAGCTTATTGCGAACTATTTTACGCGAATTTCTTTACGGCTTCTGATTATACGGACTGGATTTAAAAATTAATGACACCGGTTTATACTCATCCCAAGAAAATAAACAATTTTGGTAGAATAATTAAAATCAAGTTTTATTAACCGTTAAATTAATAATTAAAGCTTTGATTTTAAAAAATGCATTAATTTTATTATCTTTTGCTAATAAATATACTTTTTTTTGGGTTTTAATCTTTAAAATATTTCCGTTACGATAGTGTGCAGTTGCTTTTAATCCGACTAGATGAATTAATTATTATTTCAGGTCATAGGTTGGATATATTATGTTTGTTTGAAATGAAGTAGTTAAAAAAAAATACATTTAAAATAAAAATATTTCTATTGCTAGATTGTTTGAAAATACGATAAATATTGTCAGTAACGCTTTGATGAAAGGTTTTGATAGTGCATATGTTAATGGATGTTTTAAATACTGTTTGTTAATTTATTTTTTAAATAGCTTACAATATATGTACATTTCTTTACATCTGTGTAAAATCCAAATTGGGTAGTGAAAAAAAAGATTGAAAAATAATTTATAAAATACTTACAGTGAAACATGGATGGCTGCCGCCCAAAACTGAGTGGAGTGGCACCCACAACTAAACTTTCACACTCATTAGAAAGAAACACCGCACTAGCCACGTATAGGAAAGCCATCAACACACTGACCACCAAACTACTGCAATTGCTAGAACCACTGGCTTTACCACCAGATGATTTCAGTCCAAAAAAGTCACTAAAGGCACTCATCAGATTGTTTGATTTATTCGGTTGCTTATGACGTTCGGATGTCAATGATTTTCCTTCTAAGAACGTATTATGACTATTTTCGATATTGTTTCTTCTATCGCATGGTTTATACGTTTCCTTGGTTTTCTCACTTCTCGTTCTCATATTCATGTCGTTTCTAACTAAAAAGTGATCCTCTTCGTCACCCATGAGTCGTTGTTTTTCCATGGTTACTTCTGACACCCTTCTTGAAGGGCAGGTTATTTGATAGGTTTTATGTCCGTCAATAATACATCTTTATGGTGATGCAGTTATGGTGTTTCACTAAGATGTTCCTAGTGAGTTGAGACGATTCATCACAAGATCAATTTTTCTGAAAAAAAAAAAAACAAAATTAGAAAAAAAAGTAATTATGGGTATCATACGTAGATGATACATTATATGATATATTTAATAAATTGATAGCAATTACTTTTGTTTGAAGAGTTTTATCCACTATGCACTTTTGTTACTTAATTTTATTTCGAAACATCCGTGTCATTCACTATTGTTTTTATAAGTATAAAAAAAAGTAATAAAATTAAGTGGATAAAACTCTTCGAACAAAATGTTTAGAAATTGTTACATAGTTAATGCCCGAGAAATACAATTTTATTTTTTTTATTTAAACCAGTGTTTTCAATATGTAAATATCTAAAACATACAGATTTACATTGAAACATGTAATAATCTTCTGAAACATGTAGATATTTACATATAAAAAACAGTGGTTTAAATTATAATTTCTTCAAAAGATTAATATACAATAATAAAGTGATGAATACAAAGTAATTTTTTAATTAATTTATTAATTGGTATTAATTTATTATTTATGACTCCACAGAGTGATTACGCATCTTTTGAAGACATTATGTATTTGTTCCGATAGAGGTTTTTATAATAATTATAATTGGACGAATTGTGTATCGCCGTTTCTGTCAAAAATCTCCTCAAGGTAGGCAATGTCGATTTAACACGACAATAACTGACACTTAATAGTAATAGTTGAATTATTCCCAAGTGATTTTAATATAATTTTTTTTTTTTAATAAAAGCTGATTTTTTTTGTACGTATTTATATTTACAATGATATTAATATTTGCTCGTCATCTTCATTGCCTTGTTAATGTAATCCATATAAATTCCCATATTTACTTAATAGAGCTTAGACTACAAGCTTTCGTTAAATTACTCTAAAAATTAAATAAATTAATCACATTCTCCCTTCTACGTAGGCACAATTCAATTTATAATTAGAGTTGAAATATATACGTTTCTTAAAAAAAAATAAACCCATACTAAATAATTGTGTGTTAGGTCAAGCATGAAACCTGCACATGGTTATCAGCTGTTAATTTTTAAGACTCAAAAACCTTACTGTAAGACTAATCAGATAATATTTTAACATTTTATAATAAGATTTGACTTAGATATTTCACATATTATTACAAGAATGCAGTTATTTTTATTTTTATTTAATATAAATCAAATTTAATAATGTTATTATTAAGTTCTGTAAGTATTTTTAATCTTTATTTTTGTTTACACTGAGTTTGAAAATGGCCTTAAAAGCTGAAACAGCTGTCTCAAAAATAAAGCCTGAAAATACTCGCAGAACTTAATAATAACATTATTAAATTTAAAAAAAGTAAATTAAATGGAGTTCTAAATTAAATACAAAAACAATTAATAAGAATGTAGCTGTTGCTACAACGTACTTGTGCTTGTACCAGCATGATTCTGTTTTGCTAAACTGAATAATGATATGCAGTAGGTACCTTTATAAAGTTTTTTACCGAGGGTATATTTATTGTAGGTTCCAACATAAAACGTGCACCCGCAATGTAGATATGAAAACAGGAAGTTTTTGTTTTGCCAGTTGTCAAGACAACACATCATATTATTATTAACACCTAAATACAGGTTGATAACAAAAACTTTACGGATACTCTCATTAAGGGAAAGAGGGACGCCAGAGAAGGATTATTTATTAATTTGAAATAATGACAATTTAATTATGCAGTACGGTAAACGTAATGTTAGACAAATTAAAAATACGATTTTTTATGACCGTCCTATGAATGTTTAAAAAAAAAATATGTTTACCGAAATACTTGAGTGAGAATATGTCAAGAGTTAGAATAACAGAAGAGTATGTATGAGACGATGAGAATGATCGTGGTGGTTAGTTAGTTTTGGACAGCCTACCTACTTAAATCAAAACAACCCAAATCTCAAGGCGGTACGAGTGGAAAAGTCGATCAAATTCGAAGGATTTAAAATTATAATCGGTTACACAAATGCGGTTTTTACCATAATAGAGCTTATTGCAGAGCGAGATGTGGGAGAACTCTGGTATTAAAATACAGATTTTTGCATTTCAGATATTATTACAAGCTTTCAAGTAATTTTGAATGGAGATGAGCCGGAACTATCCCTGCATTCCATCTTATTATTATTCAAGTCTGATATCAATAAGTTATATCATAAAATACAATCTGCGCGATGGAGAGTATGAGTGGAGCGGCGGGCTGCAGCCTCTCAGGCCAGAGATATGATGCCGCGGGGTCCCGTTAGCCCCCGAGAGCACTGACCTCTAGTCGGAGATGCCTGCCGCAGTACAGCCTGCCAACTACCTTCTACAGACATACTACACTGATGCTTGGATGTATGGAAAACAGTGGAAAAACCCAATTATTCGAATAATTTACGCTTCATTTTATTAGTTTACCTTTTTGAACCATGTCAAAAACAGGCTACACTTTTTTTATTTTTTTTAATATAATATAAATCAAATTTAATAATGTTATTATTAAGTTCTGTGAGTATTTTTAGTTTTTATTGTTGTGACAGCTGTTTCGGCGTTTAAGGCCATTTTCAAACTGTCTGAAAATGTTTGAATGAAGTTTGAAAATGGCCTTAAACGCCGAAACAGCTGTCCAATAATAAAAACTAAAAATACTCAGAAACTAATAATAATATTAAATTTGATTTATATTATATTAAGAAAAAATTAAATGGTGTTCTACGAATTAAAAACAAAAACAGTTAATAGGCTACTTCTTCTTTAGTCTTTGCCATATTGCTGAGGATCGTGACTCTCATTATAATTTTCCTTGGTGAACTAGGCTTCTTAACTTCTCGCGGTTCTGAGCTTTATGAAGAGTCGCAAAGACTCTGACAGTCCTGATGCTTGTGATATTTGACTAGCACGCTCATACACAAAGACATAGGTACACAATTTTACTCAGAGGTATCTCACGCCCACTTCGGCCAAGTCTGATCCTCTCGTATTATCTCAGCGAAGTTTGACGACAGGACATTGAATTCGTTGGGTCCACATTCTTGGTATGATTTAGTCTGAGGTCTGATAGTTACGAAAAATTTAAGAGAAATAAAAACAAAACAAAAGCAACCTTCCAGTAGCAATGTATAACACCCTTAACGGTCAGCATTGTGAAATACATACTCTGTAGTCTGCTAACGCAGAAAATATTACAAATGATTTATGTGTAAATTCTTAACGGGTAGTTTGGAAATTATTTAATGTTTCGAAAGACAAAAATCGAACTGGATTTTTATGTATAATGTGTTCAAAAATGCCTTCATTGCTTTTCAATCATCACTTATTTTCAGACTTTTGGTACGTATTTCATAAAATTTAAAAGATTACAGTTATTGGATTTTTATCTTTTGAAACCTTAAACATTTTCTCAACTACCTGTATAGAATTTATACATACATTATTTGTAATATTGCTTGAGTTAGATATCTAAACTGATGTTTAGGTCCATTTTTGAGTGCTGACCCTTAAGGTAATTGATTAATTAAAAAACGATCTGCAAAGTTCAAATTTTATAAAGATTAAAAATCATTAAGACACAGCTACAATTGTATATATATATGTATATTACAAAAAAAAACAATCTAACGAAGAGCCGTCGTCTAAGTAAGTCTTACTGAATAAGCAAAATTAGCGAATTGGTATAAAGAGGCCTATAGCGGAATATACTAATTCTGCGACTGTAATTGGTGTAGCAAGAAAACAATATAAATATATATATTTTTTTATTTTTTTTCTTATTTTTTTGTTTTATCTAATATAATACATATAAAAAAACTTAATAGTACAGATATATCTTAATAGCTAATTACAAAAAAGTATTAATTTATTTAACAAAAAGTGCCCAACTGAATGGCGAAATATTTCTCGTGTTTGAGTTAGGGAGGACCTCCATCTAGCGACAGTAGTGAATAAATAAAAAGAATAGAAATAAAAGTACATCAAGAATGTAATAGAGATAATGTTTGTGTTGTTGTACACGATAGTTACCACAAAATAGAAGGCTAAAAGTATGCGTTACTATAAATGCAACAATAAGGCGCATACAAGATATAAACATAGTACCTTCATATTTCAATTCAAGTTCAAATCACGCGAGGTTTCCAGAGAAACGAACACCACTGTATGTTCATGGTATCTACCATCATATAATATAATTAGCGGCCATCGGCGAATCCCAGCCTCGGTTCAAATATTAAGTACAGAGCTTTGACAAGGGGGGGAAGCAGGACGCCCCCCTACATCCCCACCGCCCCCCACCTTCCTCCACGGCCTCCACCGCTGCTTCCCGTCCCCGGAACGGGAACAGCAATCATAATTAACATGGCGGTGCTGGGATTTTTGAAGATGGTGCAGACTCTATATTATTTGCAGTTATTTAATTGGTTGAAGACGGCGAATTTTCTTGTGCGAATGATTTAAAATTTTCAATGGGTATCATCGAACAGTAGTGTGACCAAACAGTACTTGACCGGTCAGTGGCTGAGTTGGCATCGCGTTTGGGTCTCACCCAGGCGTCGTGAGTTCAATTCCTCGGTTGGCTCCTTCAAGTCCTCCATTACGACACAAGCAACATCTTCCGCTTACTGTGATTGTAGAAGGAGATTTTTAAATATTGTCAGGTTATTCGTAACCAGGGAATATTTGTCATTGTTTAAAAAAAAGATCTATGATAAAAGGTAGGCTGTGTGTAGTTTTCAACTTCGGGAATGAATTGGGCATTGATTGTTTGAAAATGTGCATTTTTTAATCTTAAATACTAAACTAGCTTCCCAAAGAATCAACTTAAACGTCTCTCAACCTCTTGTGCGAGTGTGTCGACTGTACAACATCCACTGTAGTGACAGGAATCCGGACATATTTGGCGATAGCCCCCATAACTCTTGTGCGAGCGTGTCGACTGTACAACATCCACTGTAGTGACAGGAATCCGGACATGGCGATAGCCCCATAACTCTGTGCAGAGTGTGTCGACTGTACAGCATCCGCAGTGACAGGAATCCGGACGTGGCATTAGCCCAACTCTTGTGCGGGTGTGTCGACTGTACAACATCCACTGTAGTGACAGGAATCCGGACATATTTGGCGATAGCCCCCATAACTCTTGTGCGAGTGTGTCGACTGTACAACATCCACTGTAGTGACAGGAATCCGGACATATTTGGCGATAGCCCCCATAACTCTTGTGCGAGTGTGTCGACTGTACAACATCCACTGTAGTGACAGGAATCCGGACATATTTGGCGATAGCCCCCATAACTCTTGTGCGAGCGTGTCGACTGTACAACATCCACTGTAGTGACAGGAATCCGGACATATTTGGCGATAGCCCCCATAACTCTTGTGCGAGCGTGTCGACTGTACAACATCCACTGTAGTGACAGGAATCCGGACATATTTGGCGATAGCCCCCATAACTCTTGTGCGAGCGTGTCGACTGTACAACATCCACTGTAGTGACAGGAATCCGGACATATTTGGCGATAGCCCCCATAACTTCTCGAATCTCTTATTTTCACTTAACTTCACTTGATCCAAACATTGTTTTCTCATTTTACTTTTTGTTGTTTGTAATTGCAAATCATATTTTTTTTATATTTTGTTGTACACCGTTATTGTACGGTTGAAATTTATTATTTTCTTTGTTTTTTTTTTAAATTTTTTTTTTATGTTAATATTCTGTTATGTATATTATAGATAAAATTAAAATAAACTAACTGACCATCACCCCATTTCTCTGCAGGATAGGCAAAGAGGACTGACGGCCAAAAAACTCTGTCTTGGCACACACTCCATGCTTCATTCACTTTCATAAATCGTCTCATACATACTGTTCTGTTATTTTGACTCTCAAGTCCATCTCAAGTATTTGCTTCACTTTATCGTGCCATGTCTTCCTCAAGCGTCTCCGACTTCCTCTACTATTCACATTCTTATCCACTAAAGTACATAAATGTGCCAAATAGAAATAATTTGTTATGATATTAAAAACTCATTCACTGATAAATTAATTAAAAATTACTTTGTATTCACCACTTTACCAATATAAACATATCAATATGTTTATGTATTCTATATATTTCTGGTGAGGAATGCATCGCTTTAGAAACATGTTGATATATTTATATTAATAAAGTGGTGAATACAAAGTAATTTTTAATTCATTTATTAATAATGACGCCACAAAGTGAATATCAATCTTTCAAGGAAATATAAATATGAACTGATTTATCAACAAATATTTTTCTTTTTAAAGGTTCGTTTTTCAGGGTAGGTACAGCTTTTCAGCCTTTATAGACTGCACGCACATTCATATCGAAATTTTCCATAGTAAAAAATAAAATAAAAAATAGATTTTGTGTTTTTGTAACGTGGTGTTTGCATAGGAGTTCCAAATGAAAATTGATTCAATTTATTTTTTATAACTTATTGAAGTTTTTAAACCTCATTGTAATATTTAATCATTGAAGAAGATAATATTAACACATCCCAAATGAACCACAAAACCTAAAAGACAACAAAAATTTAAAAAAATTAAAAAAATTTCAGTCGCATCTGGGACTCGAACCCAGGACCTCTACCTATCCGGGGTAACCGCTCAACCAACTTAGCTAATGAGGCCAGTTCAATCTACGCCATTTTACATCGATATCATACTTCAAGTTCAAGACTTGTTAATATTATCCTCCATTTTTATAAATCCTATATTATTGGCTGCTATCCTTATGATGATTGCAAAGTTTCATCCCGTACTCAATTGCAATCGGAATAGAGTCTCGGATATACCTACCCGATTTTTATTTAGATGTTTTATGTGAATAATAGAGTGAATGGAGAATATATACCTATGTACATATTTATGTATATATTTTTTTTATTGATTTATCATATTATAGTCAGTTTAGTGAGTATGATTCTTAACAATAATTATTGTTTTTTTATGTTTCTCTTCTATAGAAGCGGAAGTTAATGGTAGAAGAAGTCGAGGATGACATGGCACGATCAAGTTAATCAAATACTTGAGTCGGATCATGCCACGAGTCAGAATAACAGAAAAGCACGATGGGACGATTTATGAATATTATTGAAGCGAGGAGTGTGTGCCGAGACAGAGTTGTGAAGTAGCCCATCTTCTCTGTCTACCCCTGCCACGAAACGGCGTAATGGTTAAATAGTTAGTTAGGGAATACGTATATTTTGCAACCTGCATTTGAGTTTTAACCTCCAAGGGTTGTTCTTGGCCATCACTTCAAAGTACTCGTACATAGCAAATGGTTGTATAAATTATTTATATTGATGTTGCGTGAACATATTTATCCTTAATGAAAATAAAACAATAACTTTGTTTATAACCACGAGAATTTTATTTAATTTTATTACGACCGACCGGTTTCGCTTAACATAAGCATCTTCAGGGTACAAAAATTAAACTGTTAAATCAGTTTAATTTTTGTACCCTGAAGATGCTTATGTTAAGCGAAACCGGTCGGTAAAAAATTAAACTGTTAAATCAGTTTAATTTTTGTACCCTGAAGATGCTTATGTTAAGCGAAACCGGTCGGTCGTAATAAAATTAAATAAAATTCTCGTGGTTTTAAACAAAGTTATTGTTTTATTTTCATTAAATATGTCTAACCACAAAGTGACTGCTTTCTATCAAAATATATTTATCCTTTTTAAAAAAGGTGCGTAAGAATTTGAATAGAGATACAAAAACGTATTTATTGTGAAATGCTTTTTAGATATATTTTTAAATTCTTACTTATCCCCTTCGCTAAAACAACAATTGGCCAAATAAATTTTAGATGCTTTGCAAAAAAACTAAACAATTTACTTCCACTGGCTAGAACACAAATTACAATAATTATAAATTGGACACCGAGGTTTCGATCACTAACTAAGACAGATCAAAACATTCCTGTAAGTGTGTTAAAATGTTTAATTGATATTTTACCATAACATTATACTATAAATTGCAAACTTTAAATTTTACCTGCTCTCAACACAGGTTCTCGTAGTGAGACAGGCACAGTACGATAACCCTCAAAATACATTGAGATTGTGTAGATGAACAAATAAATTAAAAAATTATAATTTGAAAAAAAATAGTCGATCTGGAACTTAGAATGCTACCTAAAAAGCCCCACAGGGTCACTGTGGAATGTATGAAAGCATTGCATAAATGCCAGTTGTAATAAACTATCCCATGTAATAGTTGACATTATTACACGATGAGGGCTGTCCGATGATTGTCACTGCCTTTCTAATGATGTATTCACAAAAGAAAGCTGAACCTGCATCAATGGGTAATTGAATATTATGATGGTTGGCAGCAAACATTATTTCAATTATACTGTTGATGTTGGTGCAATTTTTCAATAATCTGCAAACAAATTTTATATTGAACTTGATGATAAGTGAGATTAATGAGGTTATCTCCTATTTTTTATTTTGATGGAAATGTATTAAAATTACAGATTTTATCTTCAAAACCGACGAAGTTATGAGTTTTCGATGTAAACTGGGATAAAACGTATACCCGTGACGTCACGAGTCACAGATTAGTTAAATTCACAATTTGACTGCCGCGCCTATTATATCTATGGCCACGCCGGTCATTTTATGAACCGTGGCGTCACACGCTTATCGGCCGGCCGGAGAGATTATAAAATTTTGACGACTTATATCTTTGTTAAATGAATTAAATAATATACTTTGCATACACCATTTTTTTTAATACACAGATATCTATATTTTTTTATTAATTACTTACCTACTTTAATCCATTTATGTTTATATTTATAATTTGTCTATTCTTAGATTATTGTGTTCTAATTTTTATCATTTGTCTAAAGTTGACATTATTATTTTTAGTATTGTATATATTACTGACGAAGAAAGCATCGCCTTCGAAACACGTAAATATCTGTCTATTAATAAAGTGGTGAATACAAAGTATATTTTTTAAATTAATTTATTAATAATAACGCCTCAAAGTGAATACCAATCATTTAAAGAAATTATATATATTTGGTATTCAGTATTTTCCAAAACTTAAAAAAGTTGTTACCTCAGTACGTTATAATTGATATGACACGTATCAAACCAGATTCCTCAAAATTTCTCTTTAAAACAACAATACATATTTTACAACTACCATAATCATATTATATAACTATCCTTTTTACATTCGGGTTAGTTATTGAGGAGTATGTACTCTCAGTATCGCTCTGGTAAATTAAGCACCATTCATAATCGAAACATCGCTTGAAATGGTTGACGCTATGCTAAGTGACCAGATTTAAATATTTACGCACTTACCAATCTTCCTCTCCTCTTTCCCCATTTCCTTTCAACCACACAACATACCCCGATTGGGTATTACATAGTTCCACTGGCTCCGGTAAGTTGTGACACTTGTGCGTTTATTAAATACAGAAAAAAAATATATTTGACACCCTCAAAGAGTTTAGAAAGTAAATTATAGAATAAAGAAGCAAACAAAAGTAACATACAGTTTTTAAAACAGCACAAAAGCAAATGGGAAAATACAAGAAAATTTTCTTCATCCAAAAGGGCTTCAGTGAAATCACCATTTTGATTAATACGAATTTTGATTAAATTAATCACGAATCGGTTTATATTAGGGGAACCAAAAAATATGGTTTGGAAAAATTGAACCTTTTCCTTTAGTTACTGTTGATAAGAATTAAAATAAATTTGTTAATCACGTAATCAATTATATGTTTTATAACGTGATGCGTTATAAAAAATAAAAGAGTGATTTTCTAAATGATTTATTTTCTATTAGAAATATATGAACGCATATAAGAAACAAGTTAAAAAAATACTAATAGTCTACATCTACGCCTTAATAATCTTGAAGCCATTGAAATAAAAAAGTCATTAAAAATCAATAAAACCAATCTACTTAATAAACAACTAGATTTGTCTAACACCCCCATTTTTTAAATATTTCCATTACCTCCGCCCACTTTCACCCCTCCCTCTGAAGCTCTTCCTTCCTTGCCCCCCACCTAAGTTGATGTTCTGTCTCTCTCTTCTAATTTTCTATTAAATACCATGTATTTCTGTATTATGTTTAATATATTTTTATTCACCCCTGAGGAAGGTTCAGGTTGAATCGAAACCGGTTGGATGAAAAAATAATAAAGTGGAATTAAAACAAAGTTATTTAATTTTTTTATAAAAAAATACTTCTTTATAGGATATTAAGATTATTTGTGACAGTTTCTCTTGATTAAAATAAATGAAAACCGCTTTTTACTATTTTTTTGCCTTTAACCTATATTCGTGTTGACATAAGACACACAGCTTGTAGTAATATTTTAGGATTGCATATTCTTCTTAAGGCCGTCCCAATCCCGCACAGAACCGATAAATACGTACGTAAATATAACTTCTTTCATTCCCTGCTCCCTTTAATATCACGATATACCCCAAATGGGGATGCCATCGATTCCGGACAGTTGGAACTCTAGTACAGTATTCACAGTAAATAAAGCAGCTTGGAGTGCCTTCATATCGCAGTTACTAGCCGATGATATCGAATTGGAACACGGCGTTTCATAATATTATCGCATTCAGAGAAAAAATCGAAAATCTGGCACGTGAGATGCTGTGGGAATTTGTTTAAATTAGCTAAGTACTCTTACTTTGCGATGAAAATCAATGAAAATCGAAAGTCCGAACGGTATTTGAAAATCTGACCGCCGAACCGAGTAAGATTTTCATGATTTAAGGGTAAACATAAAATTATTATGAAAATTTATTTAGTTATACTCGTAGATGGCTTTTTTTAAAAAATATTTTAAATATTGAGACAAATTGTTTATTGGCGGGTATAAACACGGAATATGAAATGAAATAAAGTGTTATTGTTGGTTTAAATCTGAAATTCTTCAAGAAACAAATAAGAAGATAAAATTTTAAATAAATTAAAAAATATACTTTGTTTTCACCACTTTATAATGCTTCAAAAGCGATGCTTTTATCATCAAGAATATATGAACAGATAATACGAAGTATATTTTTAATTAATTTATTAATAATGACTCCACAGAGTGAATACCAATCGTTTGAAGAAATTTGATAAATTTTTTTTAACACTAATACTATCCCTAAAACAGTATTTTTATAAGTTTCTTGAATGAATTCAGCTTTTAACCGACAAAACAATTTATTTCATTTCATATTCTGTATGAACGAACATCGACGGACAAATAATTCATCAAATATTTAAAAGCATTACGAGCTAAAAGCGTATTTTTCTTCTAAAATGTTGAAATTAACGCCATCCGTGATTGCGAGTTTTCATATAATTAATAAACTTAACGTTTACCGTTAAGAACGAATCGAGAAATGATGGATTTACAATGTATGAAAATTATTATTGTGTTTTAAAAAAATGTTAATATCGCATTAGAGTTCAAATTCCCCGTAGCCAGAAGGACTATAGCATCCTTAATTGGGGCACGTTGTTAGACTGAAATGAGTAGGAAAGGGAAGAAGATTGGAAAGAGGAAGGTTAGCCAGCACCTCGCTATTCAGATGCTGTTTCAAGGCGACAAGTCTAGAAACTAATTTATCTTGAAGATTGAAAGAAATTTACCGGTTAGTGACTAAGTTGACAATGGCGGAGTTTTCACTAAGACAGCATGCGTTCAATTCCTCTGCTAGCTAGTCCCCCGTCATTGCACAAGCAACAATTTCCGCTAATGATTATAGTAGTAAAATCTTTTTACATTTCGGCTAGTTATTTATACCTTTAACCATAATTAAAAAAAAATAAAAATAAGTAAGTTCTTCATAAAAAAACCTTTCAATAATGTTCGTATGAAATCACGACGAGAAACCCAATTAACGATGTCTTCACATTGACGTACGTAAGGCAAATATTCTAAGATAAGGCTTCTTCTACTTTTGTAAGACTAGAGATAAATACATCATTAGGATATGTAAGTCGTTAATGGTACTAAATGGAGGTCTATCGGAATTTAATGGATATTCTGGGAGACCTCATTGACATAATGCCCTATTAAAAATGGTACCAGCACATGTCATAATTTTTTAAAGAGATTGCTCATTGTTTCACGTTAAAATAACTAATAAACCATTCCACTTATTCTCATAGGTGTAGGCATAGCTGAACCATCACAAAAATCTATCTCGGAGCACATTTCAAATACAATATTTGGACAAAAAAACTTCTTATACCATTGTCTAAACTCTACAATAAAATCCCACTTTCCTTTAAAAATCACAATAACTAACAAACCATTCCACTTATTCTCATAGGGGTAAGCATAGCTGAACCATCACAAAAATCTATCTCGGAGCACATTTCAAATACAATATTTGGACAAAAAAACTTCTTATACTATGGTCTAAGCTCTACAACAAAATCCCACTATCCTTTAAAAATCACAATAACTATAATGTATGTAAAAATCAAATAAAACACTGGATACATTACATAGGGAGATATGAAATAGAAAAAATATTAACCGAAACACTCAACTGCACTTCAAACACCTCACATTAGAATTTTTTCTTTTCATCAAGCACAGCAAAATATAATGTAATTTAATATTTTGTAAATGAAAACCTCAGCACGGGAAATCCCAGTGAGGATATCATTATGTGTTATTTTATTATAATAAAACATTATAATTACATTATTTCTTGCTATATTCCGATAGATATTTCGCCACAAATGTTCTATTATTCCAATTCTTGACGTAGTCCGACCTGAGTATTTGATACACTTTATAGTGCAATGCTTTTCTTGGTCGTCACCGACTTTTTCTCCCATCCACTTATTATTGATTATTCGTCCTAATTTGGAAACTTGTTCATTAAGATTACTCTGACAGATATAATTAATAATGAATTAAATGCATTTAAAAAAACAATGTGTCATAACTAGAAATACCAGACAGAAAACACATGGACACCGACTATCGATGATCTGTTCGTTTCTTATAACACTTTTCTTCGACCCTTCAAGTTGACGAGTGGCCAAATAAGTCGAGTCTTCACCTTTGCTACCTAAGTCCCCATCTTTGGAAAAAATAACACTTTCCATTTATAATGATGAAAGTAGTGGGAAATTGAAAATTGAAATGGTCCCCTAAAAGTTTACGTTTCTTTTAAGGCATATATTTTAGACTGTTTTTGTTAAACATACATTATTCAATTGGCTGTAAATGTGTCCACTTCTGCATAAAAAATACCACGAGGTGTTATCAACAAACATAATTTAATAAAGTTGTCATACTGTAATTTCTTTCAGAAATAGAGTGGGTGATCACAAGTGAGTGAGTGTTGAAGACAACGGAGAAAGGTGCAGAATATGGTAAGAGAAAGAGGTGACGAGGACGTGGTGGTGACGTATTGAGGTCACTGAGGTCATGTCCTTGTCGGTCGTGTTCCAATTCCAAAGTCGTATCCTTCCTAGAGACAGTGGTTCTAAAACTCTACTCACTTTCTTGTCGAATTGACAGATTGTTGAACTGACAGTGGTCTTATAAATTGTATCAGTTCTTTTAAATTTTACAGATTGTGGAAGTTAATAAGTATGTGGAACTAAATTGTGGAACTGAAAGTGGTTTTAAAACTCAAGTCTCTTTTTTATCTATTTGGCAAATTGTGGAACTGACAGTGGTTGTAAAACTCTAGTCTCTTTTTTATCTATTATGCAAATTGTGGAACTGAAAGTGGTTGTAAAACTCTAGTCTCTTTTTCATCTATTATGCAAATTGTGGAACTGACAGTTGTTTTAAAACTCTAGTCTCTTTTTTATCTATAAGGCAAATTGTGGAACTGACAGTGGTCTTAAAACTTGTACAATTTCTTATAAATTTGTCAGTTTGTGGGAGTAACAAAGGTTTAATTTTTGATATCTTGTCAATTTGAAAGATTTCTAGAATGCTTTTTACGAATATGGATTAAAATTATACTCTAGTTATGGCTTGTTCAACTTCGAGAGAGTGAAGTAGATAAGGAACTATTTAAGCATAATATATCAAAATATAAGTGTCTTTTTGGTCCGAGAGTTGTAAGAATTGATTTGATGATTGATGAACTTTAATTTCAATTACAGTTACTATTCAATTTTCTTGTGAAAAATAAATTATAAAGTTGTGAATTGGGGGTCGCATGAAAAATGTAGACAAACTTTATTATGAGAAGGTTCAAGCGATTTGAATGAGTAGAATCTGAACCGAAAAAGATCTCCAGAAAATTCAGACGTACTTCGATGGAAAATGTAGAAAAAACATTTAACTGTCTTGTATACAAAACCAAAACTAATTTTAAACATACAGAAAATGGCTTGGATATACCGGCAGCAATAAAAAATGGTTTGTCAGTTGTGGAGAGCCATCAATAAGGCTTTAACGGTACGTCCACCGGAAGTAAGTAGATTCATTCAGAAATCAAAATCATTTTCCTTTAACGCACCTTTTTTATAAGCTTGGCATCGCATTATATGTTCCGTTTTCTTTGTTCTTGATTTTGTGCTGAGTTTGCATAATATTTCTACCTACTTTAACAAATAAACCAACAACTTTCTTTGATCTGGTCAGGAGCCTGACGGATATTTTTTTCTTTCTATAGTTCGTTTATATATCTTTGAGAGTAAATAATATGATCTCTAAGAAGTTTCAGCAAATATGAAGAGCCAACCGATTTTAATTGGTGTTAATTGCGGAAACAAGCTAGTATCCAATTTCTTAGACGCATTCATAATGCTTTCAGTGTGTTATGGAGAAGAATACCGTTCTATGCAAACCAGTTGGTCCGGCTCTCGAAGAGACCCGAATTTGTAATAATAATTAATATACGAAAGGAAGCAATACATTCCTTTTTGGACCGTTAAAACATACCATCAAAATAAGTACTTCCTCTGCATAAGTTCACCGAAGGTAAAATAAAACGTGTCGATTTACATTAAAGCATTTTTAATTTTAACGAAAGATAAATAGTCGTAGGTTACGAATAACCTGACAATATTTGAAATCTTCCTTTTACCATAATTATAAGTAGACAATAGAGCTTGTGCAATGATCGAGGACTTGTCTAGCAAAGTATTGAACCCATCAACTTATAACAATTATATATATTTTGAAAAGAAAAGCTTCTAATTTAATGGCTTATGTATGTAAATAAGAATTAAAAGTCTATAGTAAAAATGTATCAATAAATGTGAATTTTGTTAGTAAAATACCTGATTTTTTCCAATTGCACAGATTTACCACTGTTTTTAAAGATTCACGAATATTTTTCAATAATTAAATAGTTGACAACACAACGTACACCTTTCAAAAATATTCTTAATTAAACCAGTACCTTTAAAAAGGTAACTGAATTGATTTACACTCACATAGGAAATTGACAATTATTTAATTAATTATTTTTTTTAGCTCATTTCGTCAAATTTTATTTGATTGTTTTTATTATTAATTATAGGTAAAGGTCTTTTCACAATCGGCCACGACCGTCTTCTGCGGCTAACGACGGCACACTGTTAAATTGTTAACGGTATCACCCGCCTGGCTACTGCAGGCAAGGAAGACAACGTATCGGCGCCGTATTCGGTGTATAGGTACTATAAGTGTTGGTGTGCGTATGTCTGTATTGTAGGTTGGTTTGACCCACTAATAAAGGTAATTTATGCACCACGCTTGCTGGGACCGCTGCTCAAACTGTGCTTTCTGTGACTTGACAGTTATAATTGGCTTCCAGACTCGGCTAGGGAGTTAATGGGAGTACCCAAGGGGTGATATTTGGTACTCACACTATTCATTTGGTAGACTACGTTGATGGAGATGATTTAAGGCTTTAACGGACCAATTCTTTGAACAAGTGAACATTTCCTAATTTTGGTACTAATACTGATCCTCCTACTTTAGCCAACGTTTTGATCAGATTTGCAGTTTTTATTTTCAAGGCAGATGTGTAGAGTATAGAAAAAAGATGACTTGTAATTGATCAAGAAAAAATTGGTTGGATTTATGCAATTTTTTAAACCTTTAAAAAATGACACAAATCCACATAATTGAACGCAAAAGAGTTCAGTTCAATATAATTCAATTTATTTATTATTTTTTAAATTTCACAATATTTACCAATTTAAAGCATTTTTAAAGACGTAATAAAAATATACATTATACAGCATGATTTAATTGAATAACCATCACGCCGTTTCCCCGTAGGGGTAGGCAGAGGACGGACCGCCAAACAACTCGATCCTGGAATACACTTCTTGCTTCATTCAAATTCATAAATCGTCTTATGCAATCTCTTCTATTATTCTGACTTCTGATATGGCCCGACGCAAGTATTTGATTCACTTGATTGTGCCATGTTTTCCTCGGGCATCCCCGGATTCTTCTTTCATTTCAAATTCGCGACATATGTTCTTCTAATACTCTTTTCTTCGTTCATTCGCTCTACATGCACAAACCATTTACAAGAAGGTACACTTTATACTAGCAGCAACAAAGCTTGCCGATTAAAAGCAGCTTCATTGATGCTAAATACGTCAATATCCGAATTGATTCCGTTCAATTTCCAAAGAAAGTGGAAAGATGGTTTCACCAATATTTTGATGTGAAGCTAAAGGGAATGGGCAGGCAAAGGAGATGAGGAACAGGAGATGGGTCAGATAGTACATATGCCTTATGCCAACAAAAAATATTTGATAACCAACAGAGGAGCAGTAATTTAGAGATAACCTCAAAATATATTGTTGATCATGGATTTACATAAAATGTGTATTAAGACGACCACCAGAAAATAAATATAATTAGATGATTTTTTTCTTTCATTTATTAATTCGTTAACCTTTGTAGCGACTGATAATTCATTGATGCGTTATTTATAATCTATGGGTTAGATTATTTTGTGTGGATTTTATTGCTCTTTTGATATTTGTACTTAACGTTTTTTTTAATTTTATTTTTTTATTGTATAATATTAATTATATACAGTGGGAACTTATACCCGCTAAGCCACTGCAAGTAGCTTGTCAGCAGGAGTTTATTTCAACAATATAATATAATACAACAATAAATTACAATCATCATACAAATGTAGGGCAAAATTATTATATTTAGGCGCATGCATCTTGTGATGTACATAAGTTGAAAAAAAAAAATTAAAGAGAAAAAATAATGGTAAAAGCATTACAGTTTTGTTATTGAGATACTAGAGTCCAATTTTATAACACCGATTTAAATAATATTATAAAAATGTCAATATCATAAAAAATATCAAAATTATAAAAGTACCAATATTATAAAAGTATCAATATTATAAAAATATCAATATTATAAAAACATCAATACTTTTAAAAATATCAACATTATAAAAACATTAATATTACAAAATATAACTATTACGTAAATATTAGAAATATCAAAGCATCTGTAAGTATTAAATAAATTAAGAAATAAAAAATAAAAATACATATATACATAAAACAGCAGTACAGGTTGGTTACAATGAGGATAGACTTAAATATAATAGTAACACCGTAACAGTAAATACACCAGATATCTAGGAGCTATACAACCAAGGAGACCGTCATATTTGTTACCATCAATACACAAGGTTACTTTCCAAAAGCCAACACTTTAACATCAGTGAGAATTTCATCATAGGACAATTGTTTTTAAATTCGTACGGCAATTTGTTAAATATAAATGGTACAATGTATTCAAGGGTTCGTTGACCATATTTATTTTGAAATATTGGCACTATCATTCCTATATTTTGTGTGAAACGTGTATTGTGTACATGATCCACCACTGCCTTATACGGACTTTCAGATATATGTTGCAATAGAATTTTATGCCACAAAAGACCACGAACAGGTAATACATTAATTGATTTGTACATGATATCAATGTCTCGCCTTTGCTTAAAAACTGTTTTACTTACTAGCAATTTTACCATGGCATTTTGAATCAGCTGTAAATGTTTTATGTTGGTCTTACAGGAGTGTCCCCAAGAATTTATACCATACCTTATAGTCGATTCTGCTAGAGACAAATAAATTAGTTTCATAGTTTTTATAGGCACATATAATTTTACCTTGTGGAGTCTTCCTACAATGGCTCGAAGTCGCTTACAGAGGTTGGTTATTTATATTATTTATTTAGAGGTTTGATTATTTATACCCCTAGTTTATTCCAAAATGTTATACAGTATTCTAAATTGTCCATATAAGTGAGTCTGCTGCTCATGAATATCCTAAGTCATAGTTTTAATTATATATGTATTCTTTATTTATTTGTAAGAGACAAACAGCTTTTAATACAAATATATATACATAAAAAAGGTAAGTCAACACAGTTTCTTGTGCTAACAGTGGTTAAATAAATATATTTTATTTATGAAGCTAACAAGATAAACAAGAAGGAAGAAGGAGATAGGATCGGGAAAGGAGATGCTCTGGATAAATTTTATACTCGTGTATCAATTTGTGGTCGTACGTATTACTTCGGTTCGAAGGGTTTTTGTGAAGAATGTCGATGTTGTCAAATTGTGTGTTATATTGCGCAAAAATATGGGGAATTGGTGAATTTATCCTAAGATTGATCCAGCATGCGGACAAATGAAAAAAAAATGGTTTGTCATCTTGGTCTTGACGGTATGTGAATGTTTACAAATTTAATGAGCTCTGGCGAGTCCAGGCTATTATTTATAATTTTAAACATCAAGATTTGACCAAATATTAAGCGTATATGTACTATAATAACAGATATACTATGTAGTATATCTGTTATTTTACAATTATATTAGGTTAGGTTAGTTAGTGTAAAGCGCACTTGAGGTGAACCTTCACAAAACTGCGCTATAGAAATTAACTCTTATTATTATTATTATTATTATACCGAACAGAAAGAAAACTTATTTGGGAAATTCTACGATCCTGGGCGTCAGATAGGAAAATGATTATCTGTTCAAGTAAGAATTTCGACATTTGAATAATAGATCGATTTCAGTTTAAAAAATACAGTGGTCAGGTATTTTTATAGAATATACAAATGGAAGGTTGATGATTATGGATGGAAAAAGTATTTGATATGGTACAAAAAATTCATTAAATGAATGTTAAACACGCCAATATCACCTAAGCACCATATATGTTTCCCATAGTGTGAAGTGGCTGTATCGGGAATGGGCGATGTAGTTGTGCTTAGGTATACTGCAGTGAAATGGTGTATTTTGTCGGGTTGTTCTCGTGGGTATGGGTAGATTTATGAGTTACAGGAGTTCAAAACAGTCCAATTTCGAGCATAGTATTTTAAGCAAAATAGTTATATCGTTTATTTTATGTCTGTCTTCTAAAGTCTGTGTTTTTAGATAAACGGTAATACATGTATTCTAGTGGGATATCGATAAAAATGACGGAAAGTAATAAGGTCTCATTAGCTCAGTGTTTAGGATGCTAATCCCGGTAAAACAGAGGTCCCACCCGGGCATCGTGAGTTCAATACCTCAGCTGGCTAAGTCCTCCACCGCGATACAAGCAACATTTTCCGCTTAATGTGATGGTAATAGGAGATTTAAAAATATTGTCAGGATTTTCGTAAACCGGGAATGTTTGCCATTTAAAAAAAAAAGGATAATGTCAGGAGTCAAAATAACAGAAGCGCAACTATGAAATGATGTATGAATGTGAATGAAACGATGAAGGTATGCCAAGACCGAGTCTTGTGGTGGTCCATCCCCTCTGCCTACCCCTGCTGCGAAACGTCGTTATGGTTAGTTAATTAAAAGGTGAATATTATTTACAAAAAAATATAAGGACATACGACTGCTATATGCAAGCAATTCATCTGTGTGATTACTGTGTTTGGATCTGAATGCGATGCCCTATACTACGCGCTAGTTGAAGCATTATCTTATTCATTATTGGTAATAAAATACTTCATTCATTCCACCTTCCTATAATATTTTGCATAAAGGGCTGAGTCCACTGCGTCTGCAACAACATTCCTCGACCATCTGAGTCAATAAATCTAATCGACTCCTCGCTTTACATTCCTACCTCACATCCTGTTTTCCTTCTCGGTCATTCACGTCTTCTTCACATTCTTTTTATTGAGAAAAGGGATTGAACCCTGAACCAAATAATGAAAGGCGACCTCGTGCAAACTGGAGTACAACATTTGTTTAAACGAAGCGATTTGTAATAATAAAACAAACTTTTAAGTCTCCTGAATATTATCAACTTTGTTTTAAAACA
This sequence comes from Halesus radiatus, assembly GCA_022606495.2. Lineage (NCBI taxonomy): Eukaryota > Metazoa > Arthropoda > Insecta > Trichoptera > Limnephilidae > Halesus > Halesus radiatus. The sequence continues at coordinate 98,447 of JAHDVE020006615.1, forward strand.
CGTGTTATATTGGTATTACCATATATCGTATTGTAAAAATTTTTGTGTTCAGTCCCAGGGAACATTTCTACCTCTTCATGTGTAAACTGTGGTTAGAGGTGTATAAATGTGGAGATAATCTTCTCTACCCAGTGAGCGGGCTGACTATCGCTACTGTATGGGTAATTGCAAACTGTGTTTTATGTGCTAGCAGCACTTGCTGATAGCAATCGTATATTTAAGCCTGCTCACTAAGGTAATGGAGAGTACGTAAAATGTCGACATTTGATAAAGTGGAACCATTTGTTCATTACTTTGACACAACCAAGCTACTCCATTTGTTTTTTAGAAATTTAATGCAAATCAAATTTAATAATGTTATTATTAAGTTCTGCAACTATTTCAGTTTTTATTATTGTGGCAGCTGTTTCGAGGTTCAAGGCCATTTTCAAACTGTAGTTGGATCCCATTGGACGGCTTACTTGTACATTCTGGGCGGTGTTTAAAATGATTTATTACTAGTAAAACTGATTTACAATAATACTAGCAGAACTTAATAATAACATTAATAAATTTCGATTTCATTAAATTTCTAAAAAAATTAAACGGAGTTCTACAAATTAAACACGAAAACAATTAATACTCTATTTGTCTTTAAAAATTTGTTCTACACATAAAAAAATTCAATTGAAAAAATGTATTAATTTTCTCATACTGCCATCTTTGGACAATCCATAAAGTTTTATCGCGATTACTCCATCACTAGCCGTGACTCAAACCCTTCCTGGGTTCATTATACTTGCAGTGACCTTCTCCCCATACAGCCAAGTACCAAGTGCTCGTATAATTTCATTCAACCGACCACGTCCGCTGTTGGACTGAGGCCCGCTGGCCGCTGCCAATCGACCGATAGCTGGTTGCCGTGTGGACGGGGTAACTGTTAATAGTTATTATGGTAACAAGAAGATTGCAGGTTAGATACGATGTTAGTCGATATTGGCAGAGACCCGACGGGGAGTTAGTGGCTTTGAGCAACCATTCAAAAAAGGCGACACGTGATAAGAAATCAAAAAGAAATTTTATGTATATGAACATATTTTTTTTATACCTCACAAGATCGCTCCTATTTGTACGGTGTAAAGACAGAGGAACTATATTACCACCCGGATGGAAGTGCGATGTGAGGCGGGTCAAGGTAGGGGTTGTAGGAAGGAATTTATCAATCTGGATCTTGAAGAGACCCGAGGATCAATGTTAGTTAATTCGAGCAGGCTACATTTAAACGGGTATTTAAATATTTGAATACCCGTAGAACAGACTCAACATTACGTCTGTGCATTACAGATGGCAAGGGGTTTGTTAACAACGGATTGTCAATCAGACGGTATACCCTTCTTTGCACATAATCAAGCAGGTTTATCAGGTATTTTGGAGCTCCACCCCAGAGGTGGCTTTCAAAATCAATTGTTGGACGCACTTAAGATTTGTACATTTTTTTTTATGAATACCGCACAAGAGTCCCAACTGCTCCCAACCGTCTGGAGCCAGTGAGACTATGGCATTCCAATTTGGGGAATGTTGCGAGGCTGAAGGTATTGGGGAGGGGAAGGAGAAGGGGAAGAGGAAGGTGGGGAAATACCTGGCTATTCAGATCTGGTCACCAAACACGGCTAAAAGCCATTTCAAGCAACGTTTCAATTCTGAATGGTGGTCTTTCACCAGGGCGATACTGAGAGTATCTTCCACTCTGGAACGTGCGCAAATATACTATATTTTATTTTTAAATTAATTAATTGTGAAACAACACAAATTATTAAATAAAATTTACTTTTACGCACGCCGGGATTTGAACCCGCGACCTTCGGATTCGTAGTCGAGAGACTTACCTCTCGACCATGGAGGCCGTCGTACATGGTCACTATTGAAAAATCTGCAAGACTTCCAGATTTTTGGAAGCCAGATTTACCTGGACTTCGATGGATCCCATGCTTGCGCTGGTCCGAAAAAAACACAGCTTGATTTTGTTTGAATTTCTATTTTCTAATATAAATAACATAAGTATTGTAATTTTGTGTATTTTATATAAATATTTTTATATGATTTCCCAATTATTTACCTTTCTCAACAATTTTTTTTTGTCTGTGCTAATTATTTGTCATAGATTTTTCCACCTCAGTATAGATTGTATCCTGACGAAGGAAACATTGGTTTCAAAACATGTAGATATCTATTTATTTAATGTTGGCTGAAAAAATATTTTTTTTACTATTCTATGAAGCTACCACTTTGTTAGTCACGCCCCCACCCCCACTGTGACACCTAATATGCATGTTCTGCTATAAATTTGTAACATTATTTAGTATATATTTCACCCTGATGATGGAACGGTTGTTCCGAAAGCGGTCGGCGTTAAAAATAAAAAGTGGTTAAAACAAAGTTTTATTGTTTCGTTAAGTAAAATATTTTTTTAGTTACTTAAGAATAATAATTACTTATGTTTTCTCTATTCATTTGTCGGCTTGGAAACCCGGATACTAAACCAAGCAACAGCGTGGAAAAAGGAAGGCATTGAAAAGTGAACAAATTATTATAAGCGCATTCTTAAAATTCCCTTTAACCATATGAACAAGTTTAATCCTAGAAGACTAATCTTAGTCGTTTCGACTAATACTGCGCGCATTTTATTTTGTATCTATCTAACGAATGCACCAATCGCGTTAGTTCTCTGTGCCAACTCAGTTACCGACGAGTGCTTACAGAGGAAGTGACTGCGCTACGGGGGTAAGTGCCGCCATTGTCTATATAGGACACCCCTGTTAGTCCAGTCTGCGGGGAACATAAAATACAAAAAAATGTAATTGTCTGTGCCAAAGAATGATATTTTTTATGTTTTATAACATAATTATTCCTATTAAGATAGTAGTTATAGAGAACGAGAAAAAAAAAATTTCATTAATTTTATTGTCACCGCTAAGTTTGATCTCAAACAGTTATTAGCCTTAAGGATAATGTTTAAAAAAAAATACTATAAACTACGAACGTATATTTTTTTAACCTTTTTATTTTGGAATAACACGTTTGAAACCCCCGTACACAAAAAAATTAACTTTGTGAGGGTTTTTAGGGTTATTAGTCAAATTAACAAATTATTAGTCTTGTAAAAAACATGATTACCTTTCTAGGGTTAAAAGTTTTCAGTGAATTATCAAAAATCGTTTTTTTTACTAGCCACATAGAGAAAATAATGTCTTGGTCAAATATGAGAATAAATAAAATAATAATTTCATGTTACATTTAAATACAAATACGATAATTTAAAAAAGTAAATATTAAGTGTGGCACTAGATCGTATAATGACATCAGAAAGTATATAAAGAATAAAAGTTCAGGAAGGATATAAAAGTAAGAGATATGCGTACATATAAAACATATAAGTAGACTTAGGTTAAATTAATATTGATTGAAAAGATATGATATTATAGCCTTCTTGTACTTACGTTCCGTGCAGTTAAATAGATCCGCCACATCTGCATATCTATTACTAACTTCATGTAATCCAGGTACAAGCGAGTGTTTGTAATGCTCAGTCCTGGAGTAGTTATATTTAAACTGGATTTTGGAACGAGTAGCTCTCGTAGGTATATGCAATTGAATGAGGTTAACTAAATCCCGCGACTGCTGGGTGGGAGTTGAAAACCAACGCTTTGGAATGGTCCACCAACTAATCACTCTTTCCGATGTATTCTGATTGAATAGCCAAACCGGATAATTTTGAAGCACTCGATCAGACATTTGTGACAGTTCAATGGTAAGGTGGGCATGTTAGGTCATATGAATCGAAGAGCAGAATTGAAATTATGGGGTTTAAAAAAAAATCACTGAATCAATTTGTATTCTCCCAAGTCGACACAATAAAGACATTAAAAATGCATTTCATTCAACGCTCACACAAAACAGTGCCAAAAAACAATCTATATTTATCTCACGCACCGCATTTACTTTTCTTTTCCAGCATGTTTATACGCGAAAAATAGATTTATTTTTCAATGATCGCATAATAGTGGAAACTTAATCGGTGAATACAACTTAACAATTAAGTTAGACACAATGGATTTTATGTCTCTATAAGTAGGCCAGTACCCGACCTAACTTATCGAAGAAGCTGTGTATAATTTTTTTCAACTTAATTTTAAAAATGACGTGGAAATGAAAAATAATGCGTTAAAGGTAAAATAAACGCGTTACGCGCTCACATATGGCTCTAATGAAAATATTTTAGAACGGTATGCTTTTAAATATTGAGACGAATTGTTTAGTGGCGTGCCCTGCTCTATGACTAAAGGTAGGCTGTGGGAAGTTTTTCAAGTTCTCGTATGAATTATTGTGCATCAAGTATTTGAAAATGACTTTTTATTATGGTCAAGTGAATTAAATTCATGGAAAAAATTTATTTGGAAATTTGATTCCTTTTAAAAATTTTCTATATTTTCTTTTTAAAGTTGATGGGATAGCACGGCGCTGATGTATGTAGTATGAATGGAATAAATTGTTATTGGAAGATTGAAGTTTAAGTTCTTCAAAAATACTGTACGAGTATGTGTGAGTCTTACAATAGCATATTGTATTTTTATACATTTCGTGAAGGACTTGAGCTTTAAACATGAAATAAAAATTTATACCATTTCATATTCCGTGTGTGCATCCGCTAACAAACAATTCATTTTACTATTTAAAAGAATTACCTACTGTTTTTTTTTTTTTTTAAATTTCTTTCATCTGCAAACGTGGATTACGTTTCGTTTATCTTTAAGGGGATCTACTTCCTAAAATTAGAAGGAATTAAAATGTTTAAGAGGAACGGCTGCGCGGCCTGTTTCAAAGAAAACTAAATTTTGGATTTGAGGCCAAAATACCTAAACCTAATGATTTTTTTAAAGTCATATATTTAAGGGAATATATTTTTGGCGATTTTAGAGGCACCTTTAACAATTATTTGGGGGCTAACTGTGTTGTAATAAAAAAGTTTTACCACGTCTGCTTTGAAAATATAATGAAATATAAAATATTAAAACAAAAAAAAATATTAAAATAAGCGTTATGGTGGATTTTAAATTAAATTTATTCATTATTAAGATTTACGTTGGAACACAAATTTGCCGTACATAATTTAAAATATCTACCCGAAAAAAGTTTTTTTCATAAATATTTAGTTCTTCATATGTTTATTTACGTAATCATATTTAAATAGGAAATATGATAATTTTTTCTAAGTGTCCTCTAAAATTATGAAAATTTGGCCTCAAGTCCAAAATTAAGTTATGTATGAAACAGGCAGCGCAGCCGTTCCTCTTAATTTGCCACAATGCACAATACGTCAATGTCAGAAAAAGAGTTCGTAAGTAGGAGATTTTCCACTTTAAATATTCTTTATAGTTCTGACTCTTTATTTAGTTGTAGGCTTATTTATTAGTTCAAAGAGTGTGTTTCACTTGTACCATTTAATTAAATTATCTATTTAAATTACACGATTTTATGTTGCCTCTTGGCAATTGCATCGCCTTAGCCGAAAAATTCCAGATAGGCAAATAGTGCAAGTTTCATGACGCTATAGCACGCAATTCGAGAGTGTTTTCTGCCTCAGATATCATACAAAACAATAAATTTTGTGTTATATATCTAAGACGTCTCCATAACGTAGAAAAAAGTTCTTATTGTCATATAGCGCCCCAAAAACGGCACTATACAAATCCTCCAATTATTATTATTATTATTCTTTCAAGAATAATTTCAGACACACTGTTACAAAAAGACCACCTACACGGCTTACTATAAGATGATATAGGTCTAAAAATAAATTATTTCCTGCAGCGTCTTTAAGGCGGAGGGAAAAAAATAAAACTCTTATTTATAGCTTCGAACTTATTCTTCCTGTTTGCATACTCCTCTTGCAATATTTTCCTTATCTTAAACATTCCATTTCTTTCAAAGCATTCTTCTTAGCCGAGTCATCTTGAATACAGCGTCATATAAAATTGTTTCTCTTTGCTGTGACTCATGTATATAATTATTGCGTTCTGTATGTATACAAGTATAAGGAAGGTTAAGAAAAGAACAATAAAAAAAATTAAAAAAAAAAAAAATACCCTCACCCTTGATGGCTACTACCCCGATTCTAAAACATAGATTAAAAAAAAATTTATCTTTATATCAGGATATATAAAAAACTGTGGCTTCTCTTGGCCAAAACCGAACATCACCTGGTAGTTTATTAGTAAGCAATATTACAAATTATTTATATATATATATTCTAAACAGGTAGTTAGTAAAATACATAATGTTTCAAGAGACAACAATCCTCTTACTTTAATCCTTGAAATTCTATGAAATAAATATTTAAATGTCCGAAAATAGATGCAGTTTGAAAACAAGTGAAGTCAATTGATTTCATAACGTATTTCATGTATTCTAAAAGACTACAGTTTGAGGAATTTTGTCTTTTGAAACCTTGTACATTTTTCTAGCTACCCGTAAAGAATTTACAGTTGAAACATTTATAGTATTTCTCGCGTTAGCAGACTACACACTTTTTTGGGAGCTGATCGTTAAAGTAAACCTTTTTTAAATTTGTTATTTTTAAAGCTGTTTCCACGTTGATCTAATACTTCCGTGGTGTGCCGAGGGTAAATATGCGCTCGGCCGGTCTGAGTGTATTTTCATAATAACTTTTTGTTTTTTGCAAAATCATATTTTTATGAATTGTGCCCTCTGACCAGTATGTATTTATACATTTATAAAAATGTATATATCCATCATAACTAGTTTTTTCAGAATAGCTGCTTATATTCAAAGAAATGGTTTTTGACATTGCCGATCGGATAAGCCAGTATTCAGCGGAAACCAATTATGGATTTCCGATGGGTATTATACAGACGGGTCGTGTGAAGGTTCCCGCGCTCCTCTCACCACGAGCTCTCTAAATGTTGTGACTAAACCGGAGCGTTCGTGAGTATAAATACGAGCGCACCGTCCGTACCAAGGCACCTCGCTTCTTCATTCAACCCAATGCTAACTCTTCTAGTTGGACAACAGCCTACCTTTGTCTTCGCTTCCCCTGGGACCTTCGCCTCTTCTCATCCCTGGATATCCGATCAAAGCAGTTCGCAAAATCATAAAAGAGTCGATATTGTTTCCCCTTGCAAAGGAGCAATATTTGGAGAGTCGTAGCGAGCCCGACGCCCTGGACATTACGGCTACTGCCACGACTTGACCAGCACCCTATTCTACAGTCTATGTCCCGGACCCCGAAGTGTCTGGAACAGGTATTTCGGCGCATTAAAAGTTAGGAACAAATATAAATTTATCAATTACTATGACGATCATTAAGGCAATTCAATTCTTAAATTTCGAAGGTTATCAATGACTCCAGTGACAATATAATGTCGATATCGTCACTAAAGCCTGTTTGGATTTATGCAAAAAAGAACATCTCTAAAGACCATGTTATATTTTATTTTGTAAATTTTAGGCACAGATATTAAAAAGTTTTCCAATCATGCTCTAAAGATCAAAATTTTATTATTTGAAAATACAACCAATTCATCAATTGGAGGGATTAGGGAGGGAACGAGATGTTGAAAAATAAGATTAAGAAGTACCAGGTATTCAAATTTTGTCACCAAACACGGCTAAAGCCATTTCAATGGTAATTCCATAGTCCCAAGGGCTTCGATTGGGATATTATTTGTGTTCAGAGTTCCTAAACAATGAGTTTACTGACTCTAAAATAATGACCAATTTGATTATTTATTGAAATTTTACGTGGAATACATATTTTTTATGTTTATGGTAGTAGGAAAATTAAATTTAATATAATTCTCGACTTGGGACAGGATTTTACTCCTTACGGAGGATTTTTTTTATGTTTAAAAATAGTTCCACGGCTGCAGGCACTCTTTACTCATATGTAAATATCTATTAAAAACATCTTACTCTTTTTAAGGTCATTTTATAATTATTCTCCAGTACTAAAAATTTGAATTATTTCAAATAAATACCAACTCCTCTTGCGCCACCAAACTTCTAATAAATGTAATATCAATAGAAAAGGAAGATAAAATAGCAACTGTAAAAAATCTAATAAAACTGTGCTCATCTGAAATGACCTGCCAGGTGCCAAGTATGTTTTTCTGTATCTGTTCGTACATAATTAGATAGAGAATAGGAAGTAATATTTGTACAGCACGGCACTATACAAATAATCCAATTATTATTATTATTATTATGGGTTGTGTATCAATCACATAAAATAAGTTATAGGTAGGTACACATAATATAACTGCTTTTCTGAAATACGTATAAAATGTCCACATGATTGGTCAATCTTTTCCTTAGCCAGGTTCCGCAGAGCTCGTTTTTCCCATTGAACTTTACAAGTTTAATGGTAGTATCCAGGCACTTCCGGAGATGCTATCTTCCCATGGTAAAATAGCAACAATAGCTAGATAACGTGTCATTTACGCTAACAATAGGCCATCGGCGAAGCCAAGTACACGAAATAGCCTAGGAAACTCTGACAATCTTAATTTTAATGTCAAACTTCTAAAAAAGGTTGTCTAAATTTGTGTGTAATTTTAATGGTTGAGCTGTAATTAGTTTTAATGATATGGTATTTTAATTGAATTGTTTTTTGTATGGCGTAGTATGTAATTATCTATGTAACTAAGTAAAAGAAAAATATTTGAATAATTTTTTATAATTAGATAATACGTTTTGAGTTACAGCGTACCCAGAAATGCAAAACTTTGCCCACTTTAGCACACGATGTCCTGGTAAGGAAAACAAAGTGGTAAATACTCTACATCACCCGGTGAAAGACAATCACAGTTTTTTTTTTTTTTAAACTTTTTATTTAAAATTTTTTATTTTATTTCATTTTATTTATTTAGTATTTATTTAATACTAGCTGATGTGTACCCGGTCTTCCTCGGAATTTTCTTTTTGGAATAAAGTTCCGAAGTTGTGAATTCTTGCTTGTCATTAGGGTGCCATAATTGATTTGACAGCGAAAGTAACTATCTCCAAATAAAGAAACATTCATTTGAATATTTTATTTCATTCCAAACGTTTATTTTTTCAAAATATATCTAAATCATAAGTTCTTAAGTAAATAACTACTCTTGTTTTCCATTTTGAAAATATTGTACCCAAAAAAACCTTCTTCTTTTGAATATGCAATCTGTGGCCAACCAGAGTGTTATATCTATGGGCTAACCCAAATAAAGCATGGCGGGTTCAATATTTTTCATACTAATTTTAAAACGTTATAGCAACAGTTTTACATATTGGATTTCATTCAAACTACTTTCTAAACCTTCCCGGCGCTAATAAAAACAAACTGTTATTTTCATCGAAACCGGTCCAGTGATATTCGAGAACATCAAGGACAAACAAACAACGTTACAAATTTACATTAATTTTTATATATGACTATATAGATCAACGGTATACATATACCATAAACAATAATTCAAATATTCATAAGTCCCCTGGAATTTCGAAGAATGAAGCCAAGCATGTTCACTCCCTTATTTTTAATTGCGTTTATATGAGATATAATGATTCATTTATAGTCGAAAATTATACACAGGTAATTAATTTCATCGACAGAGGTAAGGATTACATTATGTAGTTTATATGGATAAATAATTGGATGACTTGTTTTAAACATTTTACTGAATGATATTTATTTATGTTAAGATAAAGTTTGTCAAGAGGACACCAATTAATTAACCCGTTTAAGTTATATTGGAGACAGATGCAATCTAAAGCACACAAATTATGGATACCGTTAAAGATGCATGAAAGATTTAAAGTTCATATTTCTATATCTGATCATCACAGTAAAAATTTTTTCATTAATAATTATTGATTTTAAGAACGATCTAAACTTGCACCCCCGAAACGGTTCGAATTGGCTAAAACGTCATTATGATGTAGATAACGCCACTGGCTGGTAAGAGGCTGTCACTGACGTTGGTCGGCGTGACGTCAACAACGCCATATTTACGAACAAAAACGAACATGTCGTTTTGGCGGCAAATCAAAATTGGCTAATTTGAAATCATTATAGAAAATTTATTAGTAAGCAAAAAACAATCTGTGAAAATACCCTATTCAGAAATGGAACATCAGTGTTTTGTGACTAGATCTGAATAGATAGGTACTTCTCAACCTTTCTATTTCCACTTTCCTTCTGCTTCTCACCCCTTTCAGACTTATAACACCCCCCCCCCAAATGAGGATATGAATCATTTTAATGCACATCTTCAGCCTCTCTAATACTCTAATTGTGAATGCCATAGTCCCACTGATTTCGGATATTCAGGAGCAGTTGTGCGGTTCACATGTAAAAAAATAATAAATATCACATGTGCTTTTTCATTTTTACTGTTTTAAAACGCCAATATATGGATTCAAATGTTTGTTTAATACATGTTGCTCTACCTAGTCTTTGAGGCGACACACTAAAGAAAAATAATAGATCTTCAAAAAGTAACTTTAAAAGCGTCGTAAAGAAACATGATAAATTATAATGAACGTATGGCAAAAATATAAAGAAGCATGAGTATGAAATGAAAGTCTCATTAAAATTACACGTAACTACAGAATTTGTGCAAAATAACCGTAAAACTGGATGATTTCCCGGTAGTCGAGTAACGTAATAATAATAACGTAATATGTCATTAGTATCAATCAAAAATATTATAAAACACAGCAGTATTCGTAGTTTGTCCCGTCTTTTAGAGACTAGAGCTGGAAAAACCTCTAATGGCCTGAAATCGCAGACCGTAAACATAATAACTTAATTGACGTCCGAGATCTAAAAAACAATGGACGCTTAGTTCGCAAACTAAGTGGATTCTTGTGTTTTTTATAAATAATGTAAATTTTTTACAGTTATAGTGATAGAAGGATAGGCTAACTTATAGGTTTTAGAAAATGTTTTCGACTACAAAAGACTAAAGGAAATATATCTGCGACACTTTACAGGACCGACAGTTTTATAGTTTATAAGTAATACGGAGAGTAAGACTCTTCATATGGAGCTGTTCAGGGTTGCAATCTGCAGGGCGAAGGTTGCCTAGATGAGAGGTAACCTCAATTAAGGAGGCGGGTATGCGAACCATTCGTTGAATAACCAACTCCTCTACCATACGTCACCCCAATTGGTTCGCTACGGAAGGTGAATTAGCAGGGGTACCGGGATTATTACGTCCGTCTCTCCTTCCCATCACGAGATTCCTACCCATCCCTCATACCTATTAGCTTTCCAAAACTTTTCCTACCTCCTTAATTTCCTTAAAAATACTCTCCACACAGCATCCCGAAAGATGCCATAGGAACTGAGGAAAATTGTTTTCCTCAGAGCCTTCTGTTTGGAGTTCATGTAAAAAAAACCTACAATAAGAGAATAACAGGGAGATTATTTTTATTTTTTAATTTAAATAATTTTTTTTAAATTTAACTTAATTTTATAAATTAATTATTAAAAACATACAATATGTTTTTCGTCTTATTACATATATATATATTTTTTAAAATTATTATTTTTATATTACTTTACTTTATTATTAATTTTTAAATATATTTTTGTCGGTGAAATATTTAGAATATATAAAATGACTTTCATATTTTAAAATACAAAAATATCACTAGAAAAATATGAAAATTCATGTTATTTACCCGATATATATATTTGCTTACATACTGCAAAATTTGTGTTATTCGCCTGAAAATGGGAAAATTCGCGTTTTTAATGTTTAAACAACGAAATATGCTTAAATATTCGCGTTATCGCAACGCGATATTTTCAGGTCTTTAGTTAGGTGGCTTGTTCCCTTCTACTTTGCGAATTGTGAAGACATTGATGGCCATAAACCACATATTTCATTTCATTTCTGTCGTGCCATTTAAAAATTTAATAATATTATTCCGCCGAAAGCAGCTCGTCACTTTGCATAAAGTTCAGCTGTGTTATCACCGGAAGTCTGGCGCTGTCTCCCGGTTCCACACCAGGACTCCGCCGGTAACTCCGACTTCTGGGAACCAACGAATATTCGGTGCATTATTTATTCGTAAAGACTAATCCTTTGTCAATTTGACTAACACTTTCTATCGACCCTCGCAAAATTCACATTTTGTTTACGAAGTTTACAAACGTGCATGCAACTTTATAAAATTAATAAAAACATTAAGGATTACGACTAAATCTTGTCGAGATTATTAACGATATTAAAACCTTTTTTTTCAAGTTCTCTATAACTAACATAAATAAGGGTGTCGTATATATAAAATAGAATAGTATATATAATAGTATATATATATATATATATATATATATATATATATATATATATATATATATATAACTTATATATAATAATATAAAATAGAATATAGCAGAGTTCGAACGGGTATTAAAAACAAAATTATTCAAAAAATCCTATCCTATAAACATAAATTCATGTACGTAAAAACAGAATTTCAGGACATTTCTTCTTTTAATCCTCCATAGCTTATTTAATTGCGGTTTCCCTCCTTGTTATTTAATTCCCTTAGTATTCAGTGAAAAACCATGTACATAATATCATATAATTTTCTCTTGCTGTGTTGTTATTTGTACATACTTTGTATTTGATTATTTACACCCTTAGTTTAATTGATATATATTATAATACCTGCTCATGAAATATTTTATGTCATAGTTTTAGTTTACATATATATATATATATATATATATATATATATATATTTATAAATATTATAATAACAGATATACTATGTAGTATATTATGTAGATATACCATGTAATATGCTATGTAGTATATCTGTTATTTTACAATTATATTAGGTTAGGTTAGTTAGCGTAAAGCGCACTTGAGGTGAACCTTCACAAAACTGCCCTATAGAAATTAACTCTTATTATTATTATTATTATTATTAGAAGTACTTACTGAGAGCGGTCTCTTCCTGCTAGCCCTCGTCGGGGACTGAGTTGGCACGGAGAACTAACATTATCGGCGCATAAATTTAAAAAAAAAGTCATACCACTCAAGAGTGCCAACTGCTCTCAACAGTCTGGAGCCAGAGAGTCCATGGCATCCCCAATTGGGGTATGTTTTGGGGTATGGGAAGAGGAGGGTGGGGAAGTACCTGACTATTCAGATCTTATAATATAATGTTTGTGATATGACCAATTATTATATAGAATGATGTGTAATGATATATAATGACGTATCGTGAATGCCTCATTAGGAGAACCTGTACTGAGGTGTTCACGTATTTATGATATAGAATTATTGTGAAATGGTTTTACAAAATAAAAATAAAATATTAATATTGTAAAAATGACAAAAATGTTAATAATTTATTAATATTTAATGTAATTTGATGTAATTAAGTTATGGAAAAAATCTGTTCCTTTTAATTTTATCCAGATCGAGATTTATTAAATATGTTGGTGTATTCTTTCTTGTTTGTTTTAAAGATGTATGCATATGCTTATATAGTTTAATTGCATAGTATTGTAAAATGTCTACCTTTGTTTTCATTTCATGCCACGTTTCGTTTCGGAAAATACTGCATATTATTTTAAATAAATAAATGATGGAAGAACACCATTTAATCAAATAAAATTTGCTTGCGCACGTCGGGATTTGAGCCCGCGATCTCCGGATTCATAGCCAAGGATCATAACTACTCAACCAAGGAGACCATCAACCGATCAGCGTCAAAATATAATAAATTCGTCAAATTAATAACAAAGATATTTGATGTTCTTTTCTTATAATTCGATGGCTCATGGACTCATCCGAAATTACTTGACTTATATAATTAGACGGTTGAAAAAATTACGGATTCAAACCTGTTGAAGTGTAACATATTATTGCGTTTTTTTTCATGTTCTAAAGATGAGATGTAGACATGTTACTCAGACATGAAAACAATAAACGTACCTAACAAAGCTGAACTTTTTAGACACGGGGGTGCCCCAAGAAGATATGGTTGGATCAATGAGTTAAGAGGAACGTCTGCGCGGGCTGTTTCATACAAAACTTAATTTTGGATTTGAGGCCAAAATACTCACCTAAACCTAATGATTTTTTTTTCATCAAAAAGTGTAGTAAATATCTAGTATGGATTAGAAGTACTATATTTATTTTTGTTTTTTTTTTGGCATATTACATTGGGCTAACAGTGATTTAAAAAAAAAGTTTTACCCGGTCTGCTTTGAAAACATATATTTTTAAAATATTAAAAAAAGCTCTATGGTGGACATTAAATTAAATTAAAAACGACCAATTTACGTTGGAACGCAAATTTGCAGTACATAATTGAAAATATCGACCGAATTTTTTTTTTAAATGTTTTGTTTTTATATTTTTATTTACGTAATCATATATACTCGTATATGGCAAATGTGTTTTTTTTAAGTGCAGTAAACCAGCAAATAATTTTCTAACTTACCTCTAAAATACTGAAAATTGATTTTTTTTCATGGCATATATATTTCATAATTTAAAACAAAAATAAATAAAATACTTCTCATCCGTACTAGATATTTACTAAAACTTCAATTAAAAAAAATCCTCTTAAGCAGATTGCAGATTCTGATGTAGGTGTATTTCTCTGTTGTAAAACATTGTTATCTATTTCTTATGTATCTGTATGTTTCGAGGTTGTACATTTATTTATGTTATTTTCCTTGGTCTATTTTGTTTTTATATTTTCATATACATATTCGCCGCGAAAACTTTGCAAACTTAATATTGTATAGCAATAATTAACAGTCCCATGATGAGTTGAGTTTATAACTCATTGTTGTATATCTAATTTGAAATTTTAAAAAAAGTGTATTAAAAAAAGTTATAAATTTTTAAGGAAAAAGCTCAAAAAGCCTTCACTAGGTTTAAAAACTGCACAAATTTTCAGACATTTAGTTATGTATTTCATAGAATTTAAATGATTACAGTTTGAGGATTTTCTTCATTGACGGACTGATTGGAGACCTTAGATATTTTTATACTTACTCGTATGGAATTTACAGAAAAAAAAATTGTTGTATTTCTTACGTTAGCAACTCGCAAAGTGACGTTTAGCGTCGGACGTTCGACAAATATTTTGACTTGACTAATAGAAAACAGATATGTACGTTGATTTATAAAGTTCTGACAGAACAAAAAAATCTTGCTAAATTTATGACAAAAGAGCCATCCGAGAGTTTTTGCTGCTTTACTTTTAAATATGGATACCGAAGAGTACCAACTGCTCCCAATTGCCTGGAGCTAGTCACCCACAATTAGGGAATGCTGTGAGGATAGAAGACGAAGGAGATATGGAAGAAGAAGGTTGGAAAGTACCTGGCTATACCGACCTGATCACCAAACACTGCTACTACCAATTCAAGCAAGGTTTCGACTCTGGACGTTGGTCGATACTTAAAAAGACTACCACCGTAATGAGATTTTAAACATGTAAATGATTGGTAATTTTTTTATTTAATATATAAAGAACATACCGTTTTATCAAAGACGTCCATTGAATTACTTTGTTAACCACGAATTAAAAGTACTGATTGCTCAAGTAAGTTTAAATTCATTTCCCACAGAAGATTCAAGCACTTTCCTTGCCAACTAATTAATATTTATTTTAATGTTTGGGTTCCATTGTTACAAAGCATGAATTTAATTCATTTTATCTTTCTTTTATTTATATTGTATTATTTTATTTTATTAAAAATCAACGTTTTATGTCTTACGAATAAATACAGAAGTTGTTGCGTAAGTCGATAACCGCACTAGTCAGAGATAACCGAGTTTGATTGATGTAACCGGTCGGCTGAGTTTAAACCTTAGCCGAGGTTTAGCGCGGTTGGCGGTTACCTTGACCGCTCCACGGCCGGGATCGCACTGAAGTTAGCCGATGTTAGTTGGCGATGTACATTAAGTCAGGTGAAAACCCTGCAGCGACTTGCTGGGGTTAGCTTAATACCAAAGGTTAACTACGAACTTTCTTATGAAGCATATCTTATTCTGAAAAGGGAGTAGGTTTCGGCTGTGAGTGTCGAATTAGGTATGACTGACTGCCAGCCGACCATCGTACTCGTAGGCAGTGGCGTGCATCGCTATATGGCTAAAGGGTAGACTGGTGGCCTTAAAAATTCTGGGATATATCCAGTATTTTAAGAAAATAAGAAAATTTGTTTAGTAAAAGGTATACGTAGTTACAAAAAACTCTTTAAAAATATATTTTTTTTTTGAAATTTGTCGTTTTTACAAATTTTAAATTTTTTTAAAGGTAAACACATTTTTTATACAGTTTCTCCACACAGGAGGCTCTGAGGGAAATAATTTCATCTTTGGGGATGCTGTGTGGAAGGTC
Source organism: Halesus radiatus (assembly GCA_022606495.2). NCBI lineage: Eukaryota > Metazoa > Arthropoda > Insecta > Trichoptera > Limnephilidae > Halesus > Halesus radiatus. Next base: position 114,866 of record JAHDVE020006615.1, read on the forward strand.
TTTTAGAGGATAGGAAGGAGTGAACTTGGGTCTTGAGGGAACCCATGTTATAGGAGCGAGGAAACAAAAAGGTCGGCAAATCATTCCACAGCCGGACTGTTGAACTCAAGAACGATTCGTTGAAACTATCAGTTCTCATGTGACAAATGCCTTACGTGTACAGATGTTGGACGGGCGTTTGGCGTGTTTCCCGACTGTGTACCGGTGCCGAAGAGATCAATGACGTTAGCTCCTCATAGCGTCTTCCATTGAAATACCGGTAGAATAAGGACAGCATTCGCGCCTGACGTCTGTGCTCCAAAGGTTGCAATACGTTTGTTTAGCCCATTTCTGCACAGGCTCAAGGGTTTTTTCTGATGTTTTGAGGTTCCCAACCAGAGGTGGCTACCAAATTCCACAGTGGGGCGGACTTGCAACTTATACAGGGTCAGCAGTTGTATACTATTAAAGTATCTGCAGCGTCTGTGCAGTACGCCCAGCTTCTGAGAGGCTTTATTCTGGCTTCGATGGAGCCGCCATACTTTAGCTGGTCACTTAAAACTGCTTTTTAGCCTCTATCGACTGGATACTACTACTCATATGACTATCGACCATCTCCAGACAAGAAAACAATTGAAGACGGTGTACAATAAAGTCTGCCGCACCAGTTTAATAAGATCTAAGGTGGTGCATTACAATCATTACATGACCACGATCTTTGTATTGGATCCGTGAGAAGTATTTCAGTATTGTTGTACCCACTGGTGTCAGAATTACATTGACATTCCCAAAGCTAAGTCTCTCCGCACCATTTTGACCTGGAGGCAAATGTCACGTGACCATTTTGGCAACAGCCTAGGTTGCGTATTTTTTAATAAATTCCGCTATCATTCACACGTTGATTTGACATCATCGGAAGATTTTACGGAATGACGCATTCTTATCTATTAAAATTCTATCAAAATAGAAGTGATAGTGAGAATAATCACAAATATTGCAATACAATTCACAGTAAATCGTTATTTTACTTAATTTTAAGTTTATTCAATATAATTCTGAACAGTTTTATGAAACAATCTTGTCAAACCGAAATAACGACGACGCGAAAACTTTCATGTTATCGTTTCCTGCGGTAAGTAGATTAATTAACATTTATAAAAGGGTCAAACTAAATACTCCGACAAAGTATTCTATTTATGTAAACAAGTCGAACATTTTTTTATCTATTGCCGTTTTACTTAAATTGGCGGTGCGGGATAGTTTTCGATATTGGCGCAGCAGCCACGGGCTGTAAATAAGATGAGTTGATCATTAGCAGATTTACTTGTCGAAGAGTAAATACTAATACTTTGCGGTGCAATGCGAGTTGTCTGCATAATGTTGGGATTTATTTGTTGGTAAATCATTGAAAAGTACATGCCTCTAGGCCCACCCCTCACCCTGGTTAATCTGACTTCTTCCCCTGACATGTTAAAGCACCTCTGTTGATTTTCTTCAGTCAGTCGATAAAGACCTTAATGCAAATCTTGAATTTCATCGTGCTTGGGACCACTACTGCAAGATTTATAAAACTTATATTTATAAGACAATAAAACTAAGTCGATAAAAAATGTATTCATTGAAACTGTATGTTATTTGATTTTCTTTTTAATACTCCCATTTTTTAGCCTGTATGTACATACGGTATACAAATGCAAATACAGAGAAAAAATGTCGTTTAAAAGTGCCACGCAATCAAATCTCACAACATCGAAACTCATCATCAACGCAAGGAAATATAGGATTTATTATTGATTTATTCCTTCCGAGAGGGTTAGAGAAAATCTCGCTTGGATTTACCTTGTTACAAAGAGAAGAAGAGGAACGGCCATCAGAGAATAAAGGTATAAAAAAGCATGAAATCCGCTGCAGAATATTGAGAATACGCAGCTAATTATAAACGTACGTCGATGGCAGCAGCCAGTGCGGGGGAGATTAAGAAAGGGACGCTTGGATCAACTGTTTTGTTACGCTACAACAGAGTTTTACTCTGTCCGAAACCAGCGCGATTATGACACCTCCAATAATTATTGGTGAAAGGCTTAAGGATCTGAATTTTTTTCCGGTATATTAGAGCAAAAACTTTTAAGGTGGTAAGAATTGTATTATTTAATCATTAAAGAAAATAATATTAACATAACCTAAATAAAACATGAAACCGGAATAAACAACAACTCGAACTCGTACCCAGGACCTCTACCTATCCGGGGCAACCGCTTAACCAACTTAGCTATTGAGACCAGTTCAATTTATGTCATCTTCATCGATATCATATCTCAATTTCGTGATTTGTCAATATAGTTCTCCATTTTTAATCCCATATTATTGATAATTACAAAGTTTTTCACGAACACAATTGCAAACTAGACAGTGTCTCGGATAAATATCCGATTTTTGTTTATACGAGACATCTATTGACTTTTTATTAAAAACGAATACATTATGTAATTCAAATTAAAATACTAAGCTTATTTTTCAAGCAATGCTTGTAAAGAAGTGGAGTAATAAAAACATAATCTATTAATTTATTTATTAAAAAATTACTGACTTATGGAAAAAAAACCTAAATTGTAAAAGTTTTGCAACGATCATAATTTTTCGCTGGCATGAGAAAATCGTTCTTTGCGGAAAGTTCAGCTAACGGATGTTATCAACAAAAAAATATTTCGGCTGTTGAAAAAAAAAACAGCATAATCTTTTTTTTATGGAAAATCGCGAAGATCTGAAAACAGTCACCGCACGCCACTGCCAATATTAAATAACTATGTTTTACGACTCGTAGGTATTAACATTTAACAACTCTGCTCTGGAACGATTTACCAGATCATGTTTTCCTTCTTACAATAACCTGGGTCTCACCGAGATCTAGGTTTCTTCTTATATTCCTACATAAACCCTTAACACAGCATTTCAGCTAATTACTCAGAGAGATTACGAATTAATAATTTTTTTTGTGAAATATATCTCTACGCATTAAAAATAATGCTTGTCTGTCTGTACTCGATTTTCTCGAAAAAAAATAGACCGGTTTCGCTGAAAATAGCACAGTTTGTTCTTATTAGTGCCGGGAAGGTTTAGAGAGGAGTTCGAATGAAATCCAATATGTAAAACTGTTGCTATAACGTTTTAAAATTAGTATGAAAAATATTGGTTCCGCCACGTTGTAATAAGGTTAGCCCATAGATATACCATTCTGGTTAGCCACAGATTACATATTGAAAAGAAGAAGGTTTGTTTGGGGAGAAAAATTTTCAAAATGGAAAACACAAGTAGGTATCTACATAAAAAATATTATTTAGATACAGTTTGAAAAAATAAATGTTTGGAATGAAATAAAATTTCCAAAGAATGTTTCTTTGTTTAGAGATAGTAATTAGTCAGCAGTCGTTCCTGTAAAATCAATAATGGCACCCAAACGACCAGCAAGAATTAACAATTTCATAACTTTCTTTTTCAAAAAAAAAAAAAAATCCCGAGCAAGGCCGGATACACATGAGCTAGTTCTTAATAAATTATTAAAATCGAAAATTCATAAAATAAAGATTAGGTAACTTACTTATGACAATTTCTTACAATTTATTAAAGAATAATTTTATTCCCATTCTAAACCACCAGACCGAGAGCGAGAATTAAGTTGAGAGGCTTATAACTGTTAGTACTAACCCAACAGCCTTTTAATCATTTTTCATTTATGAGAAAAAGGGCAGCAAAGTCATTTGTAGGTTACCTAATATTTATTTTGTGATTTTTCGATTAATATTTATTAAGGATATATTTTTAAAAAAATCTATTGAAATGTATGGAAGAACCGAATTACGCCAACAAGCGCTAGTGTCGCATGTTGCCATCAAATGTCAGAACCTGGAGGTATTGTCATATTCTAGGGTATTTGATAATACTATTCTCACACGTTTGCGTCGTTCATGAATTAATTTGTTTACTTAATTAGCATACGAATATAATTAATTTTGTATTCAATTTTACCTACTGTTTTCTTTACAGTTACAATCCGATGTGGTGGGTAGATACTCCCAGTATCTCCCTGGCGAAATACCACCTTTGCGACGGAACGGGTTGCATGAAATGGCCTCAGGCGTGAGGCTATGGTATCCCTAATAGGTTATGCTGTGAGGCTGAAGAGTATGGGGAGGGGTAGGAAATGGGGAAGAGGAAGGAAGAAAAATGTCTGGCTCTCCAGATCGGGATACCAAATTCGGCTAAAGCCATTTCGAGGAGCGTTTCAATTTTGAATGGTGGTCCTTCACCAGGGCGATACTGAGAGTATCTACAACTCTGAAACGTGGCGCAAGTATAATACATATGACTTTATATCAATGTCCACGTTCCTAGTTGAGGACCTCACCCCTCGAGTTCATGGAGTCCGTCAAAGAAGTAAAACTTAAATTCCTTAAAAAAATAAAAGCCTTAAAAGTCAAAGTCGCTGACCACTAAGCAATGCATATTGAAAAAAATTATCATTATTATAATGAAATCTCCAAGCTTGTGTTTAAAGGTCTATTTACATCTACCGGCACCGTGCAGTGTAGACACGTACAGTGGCAGGCACGGCACAGAAGGGAGTATTCACATTACACCGTGCGTGAATGTGTTCATAGATAATGTAAGAAACTTATTTTGCCGTGCCTGTCACTTTACGTGTCTGCACTGCGCTGTGCTGGTAGATGTCAATCGAACTTAACGCTTTCTATATAGTGAGAAGAAAATAATTCAAATTATGAAAATTAAAAAAAAAATTATGTCATAGGTTTCAAAAGTAGTTTCACGTACAAAAATCACAATTTACGTAAGAAACTTCATTGTTCGTTTTTTTTTTTTTTAATATAAAAAATATCATCTTCAGTAATTATTATGACAACTTAAAATACAATAATCACTGGAAAAAATCAGTTGATTCTTGCAAAATACTATTCCGTACAAATTTTTTGTTAACAAATCTTTATATAGCTACGCACACGGTCGCCTTATAGATTCCGAAAGATTGCATGCATGGCATGGTTTCGCCGCCGAAGTGCCATGAGAATGGCAATGTATGAACTATTCCTCAAGAAAGAAAGCCCCATAGAACCTGCATTCATACCGCACATATGGAAATCATTTCGGACTCGCTCTCGGGCATTATTACCTATACGGACGGGTGGATTTTGTGGCAACGCCTTTGAATGGCAAGCATGTAGAAATAACGATACGTGTTTGTTATATTTTCTTATTTTTTTTATGGGAGTTCACTGCACAAAGCACGTTAGGGAAAACCGCTCCTGGAGTATATTGAAAACTGCTTATTAATATCGGTAGAAATCATCGGATCATTAAATGAATCCCGGGTTAGTATAGTACATTGGTCTGGTATATTATTACGAGCCCTAAAATTTGCATCTTCCACAAACATGCATATACATTACACGGTGATTATACTGATTTAATATATAGGGTGACTGTTACTTAAGGTGACTGTAAAATGAAAAATAGTAAAACAGTGTGCAATATAGTTTTGAATGATAAATACTTGGAGCAGGTGGATGAGTTTGTGTATCTGGGAAGTATGTTTGCGACGGAAAAGCTGATAGGGATATTGAAAAATGAACCAATGCAGGAACTCTATTAACGGAGAACTGAACCCAGTGAGCAATAAATAGAAACAAATTTAAATAGTTTTAAACCCAATAAAATAATTTAAATATAATTTAAATATAAATTTAAATATAATAAAAACAGTAATTATTAAAATGGAACACTAGTATATATTGATTAACTTGGCGGGTTTGCGATAAGCCGACGTAGCTCAACGGTAGAGCATCTAACCGGACATTAGAAGGGTGCGGGTTCGAGTCCTGCCGGCGACATTTATCTTTGCTCGGAAGGTTTTTTTCAATTTGGATGAGTGTTTTAGATTAATAATTATTGTTTATAAAAATAATAGTTTTAAACCCATTCAAGTTAGGTCCACAATATGCGACGTATTGCAAACATTATCAGCTTCATTTCTTTAACAGCGGTAAAACCTTCCATGCATATTTTAACACAGGTACGTTTTGTTACAAACAACATTAGTTATTTAAATTTAAAAAATATTAGTTAAAATGTACAATGCTTTTTTATAAAAAAATGGCGACAGTAAAATATTTAATTTTAAAGAAAAATGACAAAATTCGTTCTTTGCAATACAAAATAATAATGATTTTTATTGAATAATTTATTACAGGTTGTGCAATCAGAGTTGAGGCGAAACAATGCGCGTTTCGGTGCACTTTTATACACTTTTCACAGCCTTTTATCATACGGTGATTTAAAAAAAAAGTTTTACCCCGTCTCCTTTGAAAATAAATGAAATTTAATATATATATATATATTTAAATTAAAATATTGATGTTTATGATATGGTGGACTTTACATTAAATTAAAAACGACCAATTTACTTTGGAACAAAAATTTGTCGTAGATAATTTTATATATCGACCCGAAAAAACGTTTTTTTTTTAAATGTTTTGTTTTTATATTTTTACATACATAATCATATTTACATAGCAAATACGTTTTTATTTTATTTAAATACTATAAACCATCTAAGTTGCCTCTAAAATAATCGAAATTATTTTTTTTTCATGGCGGATACTTCATAATTTAAAACAAAAATAAATAAAATACTTACTCACCCGTACTAGACATTTACTAAACCTTTAATTAAAAAAATCAGTTTGGATGGGTATTTCGGCCACATATTCAAAAATAAGTGATGTATGAAACAGGAAGCGCAGCCAGTTAATAATACCCATCCGCGTTAAGAGCTTCCCGAACGAAATATATCCATCCATAAGTCCAAGCCTTACAAACTTGGGCTGATCGAGGAACCCTGGCGCATTCAGATATTAAAATGAAAAAAAATATTATATAATACAAGTACACCAATATGATACTAATCAGAGATAAACACTCGTTGACAAGGCAAATTAATTGGCTTCGTAGGACTTAATTTGTATTTTTAAAAAGATTTCAAATAGATGTCCAAAGAAGTGAAGGTATCAGTCCACAATGGAGTGCTGATATCAACTCTGATGTATGGCAGAAAGCCATGGAACTAGCAGAGGTAGGATGAAATTAAACTGAATACTGTGGAAATGAGATCTCTGTGGCGTTAATAATGAGGACATCCAGATAGAATGTATTGCTGATGTAAGCGTAATGTTTAAGATTAAGAAAGGGACATTTAGACGGTTTTGAAATATGGAACGAATGAACGGAGAAAGGAGTGTAAAGAGTATATATGATAGGGAAGTTAATGGAAGACATGGCGCGATCAAGTGTATCAAATACTTGGGTCGGGTCATGTCAAGAGTCGGAATAATAGAAGGGTATGTATGAATGTGAAAGAAGCAAGGAATGTGTGCTGAAACAGAGTTGTGTGGTGGTCTATTCTCTCTGCCTACCCCTGCGGAGAAATGGCGTGATGGTTAGTTAGTTGGCAACAAGTAAAAATATAATTTCAAAATTGCAAATGAGATCAGAATATTAGCGGAATAATTTCCCAGTATAGCTGCAGAAAGAGCGATGTCTACATTGTTTTAAACACATTTTGACGACCTTCGTGGCTGAGCGGTTAATATCTTTGGCTCCGGATCTAAATTTATTGGGGTTCGAAACGCGGGGTGCCCAAATATATTTGATTTATTTGATGCATGTTTTATCAGAAATAAATGATATACTTTAATAATTGATAAACTAAAGTTCTTAAAAACTTAAGACAAGATTTTTGTGCATATCGCAAATGGTAACAATTATTATTTTTATAAACAATAATTATTAGCCTGAAACACTCATCCATATTGAAAAAAACCTTTCCGAGCAAAGATAAATGTCGTCGACGGGACTCGAACCCGCACCCTTCTGATTGCCGGTCAGATGCTCTACCATTGATATACTTTAAGGTAGGAGGTTTTTGTTGATGGGAGGCTTTAAAGCTCACTTTCAGTATCACCTCGTTGAAAGACCACTGTTGAATTTATAGATTCATTGGCCCAAGCGGCGTTAAGTGACTATATGTGAATGGCCAGGTACTTCTCAATATTTATTTCCCCCCTCTCACACCATTAGGCATCAAACAGACCGAGTGGCGGCTCGCGACTTTTGAGTGCTAAGATGAAAAATACGACGTTGTTGATGTTGTTAAAAATAAAAATCATTTTCGGCTTCAATAACATCAATAATGACATATTTTTAAATCTTAGCACTCTAGCTCACTCAAAAGTCGCGAGCCGCTACTGAATACACCCCCATTTAGGGATGCTGTAGTCCCACTGGCTCCGGGCAGGGAATCTTGTGAGGTTTTCACATAAAAATAAGGTATTTGTGCAATACAAATTGATAGTGTTCATAAAGCTGGGTAATACGTAACTCAATCTTATCAATATTACTCAATAATTTATTATCTTTTTTTAGTACTCAATTTTCAACACTTTTTTTTCTTTATAGCACCAACCAGTACCAACCAAACACATACTCGTACATAATTGTTTACTCTATAATATTTGTTTTTCTCATCTCTTCATATGTTTTTCTGTACTATTCTTCACATCTCTTTCTACTTAATTATTATACTTTTTTCTAGATATATTATATTACCATACTATGTCAACACTAGCTTCTTTCATTTCTATTTTTTTATAATGGCGATTAATATGAACTAAACTTGTCAATTTGACTGTCCTAAAACGGGATTTGTTCCCAGTTGGGCAGTCAAAGCTTTCTTAGATTTTATTGTTTAATAATGTATGTTCAATTAATAAATAAATAAATTTACACCTTCTAGAGTGCAAATAAATTTAGTTTAAAAATACCTCCGAAGTTGATGGACGTAATAAAGAAATACAAATTAGTATTTCAACAATTTGTCAACTCGAGTATAAACTAGATCGAGTATGAAGTTATTAAAAAAACAAAGAAAAACGATATCTAAGTACCACAATTTATTAGCGGCAAAAAACAACAACCTATTTTTTCATTGTTTCCCGGTAGATGGCGTTATTCTATTGCAGCTAGCGCCATCTGGCGAGACTGTCGATAAGGCTTTTAAAACAGACGGGTGCCGGCAAAGAAAGAAATAATTTTAATCTAGTCAATAAATAAATATTTCCAGTTGGGAATCAGTAGAAAAACTCTAATTATTATAATAATAATTATTTTAAAAGATTTCTTTTAAAACTTTCATATTAGATCTACTTCTATTTCCTATTCTTCTACATACTCGTATAATATAAAGACGAATATCCCGGGTGGGTGACGTGTGTTTGTTTTGTATACAAACCTACAGTTTTATTCCTAGCTTGATGATATTTTGCACACTTGACCTACAAAACAAGAGGAAGGACACTGTCTATCTGGGATTTCGAAAAACTACCCCCATTCCCATTTCCCTACCCTTCAAGCAGACTTTTGGTGCATAAAATAAAAGAAAAAAAAAAAACTACTGGAGAGATATGGTAGAAGTAACACATCACGACCTCAAAACTTTACCCCAAACCATGAAAACCCCGGGCAACGTCGGGTACTTCAAAATTTATAAAAATATTTGCTTATGCGGAAATACAAAATAATGCACTAAATTATTTACTTTGATTAAATAAAAAAACGCGTAGATATTGAAGAAGAATTAATATTCATACTCGTAATATGACGTTAGACAATAGTTCCATACATAGTGATAAAGTAAAAAATTAAGTGCCTCATTTTAAAAATGTCGCTCATGCAAATATTTTTTTATTTATTTTTATGAATGTAGTAGTATTTTTCTACTGAGTTTCAACAGGTAATACTTACAACAGAGTGAATCATCTCATAATACTTTACTTACCGTAATTAAACATCACTATAAAGCAGTGGCGTGCATTGCTGTATGACCAAAGGTAGGATATGTGTAGTTTTTTTAAGTTCGGATAATTAATGTGCAATTTTTTTATATGAATACCGCATAAGAGTCCCAACTGCTCCCAACCGTCTGGAGTCGGTGAGACTATGGCATCCCAAATTGGGGCAAGTTGTGAGACTGAAGGTATTGGGAAGGGGAAGGAGAAGGGGAGGAGGAAGGTAAGGAAATACCTGGCTATTCAGATCTGATCACCAAACACGACTAAAAGCAATTTCAAGCAGCGTTTCAATTCTGAAGGTGGTCTTTCACCAGGGCGATACTGAGAGTACCTTCCGCTTGATAATCAATACATTGATTGTTTTGGCCAACTGAATAAATAAGCGTGCAAGTCCTTAGTAAATTTAGTTTAAATTTCGTTACAAGATTTATAAGAACATTTATAAGAGCTAATGCAAAGTACTTAGATATGTTTTAATAATTTCTGTGGTCCAGTATTTCTAGGTCTATGTCCCAGTGGGCATTTTCTGTTATGAACTCTAATAGCAATGTCAATATATGTGGTATTTTCCGTTAAACTATAAAGTATACTATAAGTTACTTCTGTATTTAGTGTTAATAGATTTATATCGAATCAGGATTTCAAAATATTAATTGCTCTATTATCTTAATATATATTATGTATGTTTGTATATGTGTATGTGTAGTTTGGCAGTCGAAAACCATGTAAAATCGTTATATACTTAAAAATTAATGAATAAAGGAAAAAATAAACATTGAAAACATAAATTATTATAAGAAAATTGCCGCAATTCGAAAACATTCTATCATTTCTTCTTAAGGTTCATTTTTTTAGGATAGGTTCAGCTTTTCAGCCTTTATAGACTGCACGCCACTGCTATAAAGGTGGATTTACTAATGTTGCCTGTATCTACGACTTCCAGTCTGTATTTAGTAACTTCAGTTACATTTCAGTTCTTTTAAATTTGATTCGTGGACTTTCCACACGAGTGGTTTGCCGAAATTCTGGCGAGGGGAAGAAGATGAGATGAGTAAGGTGGGGAAAGTGCGTTCTTTATTTTCGTTGAAACGCTTGTATACACATAGTATTATTCTTTATTAACTTATACAGGAACGCTGAAATCAACATATTTTTTTTCATTACATACATTTTTTGTTAAAGTTATTAACTTAGTATTTTTCCACCAGAACTGGAACGATTTTTGTTTTGAAGAATTTCCCATTTGAATTGTGCAGTTTTCAGTTCATACGAGTAACAAACATCTACTACATACTTATATAAATAAAAATATTTTTTTATTTCAATAATATTTATTTTCTACGTCAGTATTCCACAAAAAAAAACACAAATCCAGTTAGTTTTAACAAAAATAGAGCTATTTATTAGAAGCAAGAATAATCAAAAATCACATTCACGGGTAAATAAAAACAAATCAACTTAACTAATTATTTTCTTAGAACCCAATTACAACTAAACAGTAGTTGAGATTAATCATTATATTTAAGAATAAACACAAAAATCTTCTTGATCTTAGTAAATATTTCAACATTTATTTCTGATATTTTTATGTACTTATAACAAGTTCACAGCTTAATGGTGTAAAATTAACATTAGCACTTATAAAACATTATTTGATGGCGTCAATTTATCAAATCTTATTCTGTACATTTTTCATACACAAATAACAATAATCAATAACTTATGGATGTAATATAAATATACACAAACAATCACTTATTAAACAAAATTCATATTGTAGTACTCGTCGTATAAGCTTACATTTCGTATTGTATATTCGCATGGACTCCCTGCGATAAAATGAATCAAACATCGTACATTGTTGCCAAAGTCAAAATAAGAGTATAAAATATGTTGAAAACCCCTATAGAATTTCTAGCTCACAATGTATTTACCACCATGACCCATTGAGCTTTGATTCATCAGTTTACCTGTCAAAAACTAAGACAAGAAAACAAATTATTTTGAAAATTTGAAGCATAAAAACTAGTATAACTATAAAACTATAATTTCTGTGTTTTAAAAAGGGTAACTAGTGGGTTAATACATTATAATCAATCCTGTTTCTTAATCTAAAATCGATTCACTTTCTTTCCATCGAAATAATAAAATCATCCTTAAATGTATTTTTTACAAGATCCACATATTAAATACACTTAATATCCTTTTCTGAACCCGTTTTCTCCCAAACACCAACAAAAAACAAAACTAACAAACGCTGTTTGACTAGCCTCCTTGCCAACATTTGATTTTAACAATTCCTATAAAAGTAACGTTAGTTCTAACGAATAAATTATTACCATACTCTTAATTTTCAAGACTTCTCCAAAAATATTTTATAAAATTATTCTCTCGGGTCCACTTAATAATTTTATAAGATGAAACGTGGTTGATCCGTGTACCACACTTCTAAATATTTATAACAAAACGTAGATCGGGTTCGGAACAAATCGTGACTTTTGTAAGGGCATAAAATATTTAATCTAAAATTATTTTTTCTTCCGGCGCTCACGAATATCAAATCATGGTCAACATCGGGAAAATCTTCATCCTGCATGCTTTTGACTGTTTCACCTGATGTCATGATTAAAGTATAGTTGTTCCAAAACCGGTTGGCGTATTGTCATAAATAAGTGACATATATGTAGTTGCAAAGCTTTATTTTAGGGTCTATAATAAATTTCCTTTTTTTTGTTGAATGTTATAAATTTTCAAATTTTACCTTTTCTTCTTAATTATCTAAAACTTCTTCTATGACAATTTTATTTTCTTCAATCATCTTGAATCATGATATTCTAAGTTGATTATCAGTTTGAGTGGTGTAGCTTCCTCAATTCATAACTTTGTCTATCCAGGGAACGAACTTTTGTATATTGGTGTAAACCCCCGGTAGGTGTTCCCTGCCGCATCCGATGCCCCAGGAGACCAATCCGATGAGGGTGTTCCTTCCTTCCACTTTCATGGTCAGTGGACCACCGGAATCTCCTTGACAGGAATCTCGCCCTCCCTGGAAAATAGTAAAGTTGAAAAAATAAACTCTAAAAGATTAACATTGTTACAGGTAAGGAAGTTATTTCTGTAAACTTTGGACTTTTTTGGTCATATTTAAATTTTATGAAACAATTTTATTGGTTACATCTTGCTTCGTATTTTCAAGTAAATAGTTTTCCTTGCATTGTTGATTGTGAATACAATAGCATAACTAGATCAACATACCTCTTTATAACCAGCGCAAAGAAAGACATCATGAATAGTCTCTCTTCTTCCAGCTGCTCTGAACCATCGCTGACATCTTTCGTTTGGTATTACCTCCACATCGACTTCCTAAAAATATAAAATATTGAGAAAAAATATTAAATTACAATCACAATTCATACCTAACAACATGTTTCCAAGTGAAGTGTAATCGTTGTATTAACGTAACTGAATAAGTATTATTAAATTAATAACAATTACATTGTTTAAAACCATTGTTTTTAATACGTTAATGTCTACACATTTCAGTAGCAAAGCTCCCCTCATCAGAATAAAAAAAATATTGCATAGATAAAGAATAAGAAAATTTAACAAAATTAATAACAAAAACAATTTGTTCCATTTTATTATAATTTGTCTATACTGGTCATTATTTTTAGTAGGTATATTTTTTATCCCGGATATATTATTATAAACAATATATTATTATAAACAGGATAAACAATATACCGACTAAAAATAATGACCAGTATAGACAAATTATAATTATATTATATGGATATAATTAGGAAAGGGGAGCTTTGCTTCTGAAACATGTAGATATTTATATAATAAATACAGGGGTTTTAAACAAAGTAATTGATATATTTTTAATTAATATGACTCGACAAGGTGATTTAACATCTTTTGAAGAAATAATAAGTATTACCTGTAGTACAGCTGGAACTGTGCTCTGTCCATGTCTAGTTCTCCCCCATCCTGCCACAGTGGCCATCTTCCCCACCACCTTCATCTCCTTTGCGGGAAGGCACACCTGCAAATACAAGGAATACAGTTAGTAAAATTTCAAATACCCAGTCAAAGGTAATCTGTAGTTGCAAATATACCTACTCCTTAATATAAATTCCTTTCTCCCACACCCTGTAATATATACATTTTCATAATTTGCAATCACTCATCTTCAATTTTTGTTTTATTTATTTATTTTATTAATTAATAAAAAATTACATAATTCATAATATTTTTTAAACTTCCTTTTGATCTACTCTCCATAAGTTGAGATCCAGTAGCTCTTGGTTATGGGAGGAGTATTTACATACGTAATGATAAAATAATGAAAACAGTTCAATATATAAACAATATTAATAACTTATCAAATAACTACACACGTAGATCAACAGAACAATTTTAGAATAGTAATAAAAAATTAAGAAATAGCAATTTAAATGCTAGATAGTATACATTAAGGGTAAAATATATGATTATCTAAGTTCAGGGAGTTAATTTGCTTTTTGAATTATTCATATTTCAGTGTTTCGGTTACATTAATTTTGTTTTTGGATAATAATATATTGTATCATCTTATACCTACATACAAGAAGTGGTGCTGGGATGGCAATTAAACCATTCGTTTAGAATCTATTGCTTATGCTATCAGTAGAGCGAATTTTATTGATGAAAAATTCTTTTTAGGTTTGATATAAGGCGTTTATTTTATATATTTCTGTAATAGATGGTACATTAAATTCACGAAATATTTACGACATATCGCCTTTAAGCTATATTGTCTAAAGAAACCAGATTTTAATAGCATTCCTGTAATTGGGGGTACCATAGTTAATTATTCTGGCTCTATGCAGTTGGATCTCTTGTGCGGTCACATATTAGAAACATTTTGCAATTTTCTCTTTTAATACAAGAATTAAAACAATCTTTACCGGTAAAATATGCTGCTTGAAGGCCACGTTCCTGCTGAGCCTCACGAGAGCCACATCGTTCTTAAAGTCTGTCGGACTGTAGGATGGATGCACCTCTTTTCTCTCTACCGCGTATTCCTCGTGTGGTAGTCGCTCCGCCGCGGCGCGCACGTCCCACTCACCGAGACGGACTCGAAGGTTGGAGTTAGGTGTGCTGGAAACACAATATCTTAGTTAAACTTAAATGTTTTATTACAGATGAGTATTTACTACCCGTTTTCTTTTTTAATCTTTTTGAAAAATTTCTCAAGAATTCACCTTTTGATGCAATGGACTTACCGAAAGACAACCGGCTTATTTTTAAGAACTATCAAAAATTGAAATAAGTAATCATTAAACTAAAGCAGCAATTAATTTTAGACACGTTCTTCACCCGCTCTTTCTACGAAGAGGGGTTGGAACATAGATAAAAGAGTTTTGTCAGATTCCATTGATAATATTTTTGTTTAACATTTTTTTACATATCACTGTCTTCAACGAAATGGGTTGCTCCATATGCATTTAGTTGGTTTTTATTTATATACTTTGAAAATCAACACTCTTCGTCATTCTGAAACTTTAGAGGAGAAACAAAAAAATGTTAATTTTTTAAACTATTTTGAATATTAAGAGGAACGGCTGCATGGCCTGTTTCATATAAAACTTAATTTTGGATTTGAGGCCAAAATACTCACCTAAAGCTAATGATCCTTTTTTTATCATCAAAAAGTATAGTAAATCTATTACGGATTAGAAGTAATTTATTAATTTTTGTTTTATAATATGAAATATAGGCCATTAAAGGAATTGATTTTTCGCGATTTTTAGGCACCTTTAACATTTATTTGGGGGCTAACGTTGATTTAAAAAAAAGTTTTACACAGTCTGCTTTGAAAATACGATGAAATAAAAAATAAATAAAAAAATTAAAATAAGCATTATGGTGGACTTCATATTAAATTAAAAACGACCAATTTACGTTGTAACACAAATTTGCCGTAAATAATTTAAAATATCGACCCGAAAAAACGTTCTTTTTAAAAAAAAAAACGATAAACCCGAAAATATTTTTTTATGTTGCATCTAAACTTTGACCTAATTTTCATAATTTAAAACAAAAATAAATAAGATACTTCTCATCTACACTAAATATTTACTAAACCTTTAATTAAAATAAATATATCATAGAGTTTGGATGGGTATTTTGGCCTCAAATCCAAAATTAATTTATGTATGAAACAAGTAGCGCAGCCGTTCCTCTTAATATTCAAACTAGTTTAAAGAATTAACAATCTTATGAACACAGGCGACTTCAAAAGTGTGAGAGCAAAAAAACTTGAAGAATCCCTCGTCCCCTCTTAAAAACATACGCAGTTAAAATGAATACACCTACGTAGCAACACAATGAGCGGCCGTCACCACCCATCTATCTGACACCAGGGCACCTCCGCACGACAGCTTCTTGCTCAAGAAGCCAGACTTGATGAGGGCGGCCTGCCACGGGTGAGAGCCAAAGGCGGTCGAGTGGCCGCCCACTATGCGGTTGGAGCGAGTGTAGAGCTCCCCGCAACCTGGAAACAAGAGGTGAGGATAAGACAAGACATAACACCAGCTAATGCTTTTAAAACTCACCAAAACAAAACAAATTAATAATTTTTTTTAAAGCTTAATATAATTACTTCTTCAATTTATGTAAAATTACTTTGTGGCGTAATTTTAAATCAAATGAAAAATAAATATTTTGTGTAATAAATTTGTAAATGTCTACATGTTTTGGAAGCGAAGCTTCCGGGTACAAAGTATATTAAGAAATAATGACAATAATAGAAAACATTGAAAATAATAAAAACGTTAGAATAACAAACATAAACAAAAATAAATAATAAGAGGTGAAAGTAGGTAAGTAAAAATAAATGTAACATTTTAAAAAATCTCTTAAATATATTTTTTCAGTAATCTAAAGTAAATATATTCAGAATATTATTAAAAAAAATATAATAGTAACAATATTTTCATGCCTTGTTATTCCTTTGATTGTATTTATAAAAATTTTAAAAAAAATAATTGAAACAACGAAAAATTATCAATATAAATTTATTAATAAATATTTTATAATAATTTTCATTTTATCAGTAATTTTAACATTTTTAATTAATTACTATTAAATAATTTAGTATATTTTTATTTATGTTTGTAATTTGTCTATTCTTTGGATTTTATTATTTTTCTACATTTTCTATTCGTGTCATTATTTCTTAGTATAATTTTCACCCTGATGAGAGAAGGTTCTATTCCGAAACGTGTTAATATTTATGGTAGTAATCGAATACAAAATATTTCTTATCCATTTGATATAAATTAATTTAAAACTACTGTTAATTTTTAATAAAACTTTTACTCATGGTTAATTAGTCGTGAGCATATAATTCTAGATTTCATAAATTCTCTATACTTCTCCAAATTATCTTTCCACGCACTTTCTTCCTTTTCATTATTATTACTCACACCTACACTCATTAGTTAACCCTAGAATGGAAGCGAGGAGAAAAAAATATTCTGTTCAAATTCAAACTAATTTTTCACTAAAGTGCGGACCGATCGCGCTAGTTTTCTTCAATATATGCTTTCTTTGAGTCCTTTCCTTAGCAATGCATTTGTCTTCATAGTAACAGGCTGCGCCTTTTCCTCGTAGATAAGTATAATTTTTTTTTTCACGGTGATACTTTTACGTCTAACTGTATGGTGAGAACTATTGAGTGAAATTTACTGATTGCTTTTCAGACACGATAAACGAGTAAATTATGTATATTTTTGATCAATTCAAGCAATACATGTATTTATTGTGAGTGATCACAACATTTATTACCCTAAACGATAAAGATTAATCAAAGATAGGATAGAAACGCCTAATTTAAAATGGGAGTAAAATATATTTCTTTCAATTTATTTTTTATAACTTATTGAAGTTTGTAAACCTCATTGTAATATTTAATCATTGAAGAAGATAATATTAACACATCCCAAAATGAACCACGAAACCGAAAAAACAAAAGAAATTAAAAAGATTTCAGTCGCATCTTCAATGATTGTATATTTCTTTCTTCCATTAATGGGAAAAAGAAGACCCATTCTAGGGTTAAGAAGCATATTCAGCCCAGACAAAGTTACAAAGATATTGTATGGACGTCCGCAATAGGTAATTTAATTACGCATTTTAAGTAATAGTCTTCCAGAATATATTAAATTGCCCAATACCTTAGTTACTTTTAAGAAAAATTCTTAAAATGTTCTTGTTCGGCGAGGAATCCCATCATTTTTCTCGTCTTTGTCCTTCTTAAATTAATTGCGTATTTTAATATAAATGTCTTATATTATTTCAGATTCCATTTTAACGCAGAGTCATCCTATATTGTTTACTCCATTATAATGATTTCTCGTGCCTCTGAGCCGCTTTAGTACCCATCTGTATGAAACACTTTTTTAGCAATAATGATCTATCGAAATTCGAATATTAAATGCGACATTCGAATAATTTATACTAATGTATTTTAACTAATTAATTTTTTAGTGTTACAATGTGTTATTTTTTATAAAATTGTTAATCTCAATCCTAATACAGGCTTGGTCGTATTGAGGTTAAAAATGAAATTGGACATAATTAATGTAACATGTAAAGAAACAATAAATAAATACAAATTTTTATTATACCTACCTACTATTTCATTGTAATATGTTTAAATGAATAAATAAAATAAAAATCAATATTACAAAAACTAAGACGCGTATGGTAATCCGCAAAAACTCATCAAAGCGCTGTGTTCCGGGTTAACGGAACCGTGCTGCCTAAATCAGTAGTACAAGACTTACACAATTCTCATGTTTGTTCCAAGATTTCGTGCAGCCATTAAAATTTAACTCTAAATCAGTATCTAATGATTTTTTCACTTCTGATGGTCATTCGCGAACAATATTTCTCTTATAAACCAATACATCTATGTATCGGCACACTTTCAAAAGTGATATAAAGTCATCAGTCATCATACAGTCATGTACGAAAGAAAAACTTGTCCGAAAACCTAACCTATGTCACTTTTTTATTTTTTTTTAAATTAAAAAAAATAATTATTTGGTTAAGTTAGTACTTTTAATGATTTTAAATAACTTTTAAAAAGAGTGTTGAGTCATATGTATGTTGATTTATTCGGTCACCGCAAACAACTCATGAAGATATAACAAAATACTGGTCAACCATTTACTTATACATTGTTTCAATGATAATGAAAATAATTTAAGAAAAGCGTTCATGTCTAAAGCGTAAAAGTTACATATACAGGAAAAAATGATATCGGATGATAGAAAATGAAGGAACTGACAACATTAACATAAGTAATGTTGGTCATTTGAATTATTTGAACAAATCCCCTTTCTAGTCTCATGCCCGTAGTTGATCAGCTTCTCTCTACCCTAGCTCCAATAAAAAAACCTATAAAACAATATTCACATAGAGAAGTCAGAGTCTCCTATTGTTCTGGGCATTTAAAAAATTAAAGTATTACCAAAATATGTGCAATGTGAATTTTTACAATAACGATGTGTTTTATTTATTTTACTCAAAGCAGTTAGTTTGGTTAGTAAGTAATGTGATAGTAAGTGTTAGTGTTTATTGAGAAAAAATGAAAATGAAAGTTGTAGACCGTAGACCAGATAAAAACTCAAGTAATAAATAGGGAAAAGAAAATTTATTGGACTAAAGCCATAAAAGACAGACAGAATTTTAAGCTACTTAATTTGGCCAATAGAGAATTTAGGGTAGCGAGAGGAGTGCTCTTAATAGTCCTAGAAGATTAAGTAAATAAAGCGTAATGATTTGGTTCTAATATAGATGTTGTGCAGGAAATGTGGTCTAGAAGAATTGCAGCGGGTGCAAGAAGATCAATCTTATTCTAGTGCAAGAGATCTTTGGTGCATTAGTTGCACAAATTGTTGGACATTTACCCCGAAAGCTTGGATCTTTAGAACCGCCTTCGTCGTAATATCCGTTTCCAGCTCCGTCCTGACCTTGCAACGGAATCTGTTCGTAGTTATTGTCAGGAGTGTAATAGTCGTCAGGCTGGGGGATCTGATTTGTCGTAGTCTCGTGGTGATTATGGTAGGAGGGTTTCACATGGAAGAAGGGATTTTGGTCGAAATTGTCTACAATTGGTTTTGATGGTCTGTAAAAGTTTATGTCTGGTTTGACCCAGTTATACTCCGGCTTTGGTCTGTTATAGTCTGGTTTTGGTCTGTCGTAAGCTTGGGTGGGTCTATCATAGTCTGGTTTGGGTCTGTCATAATCTGGTTTGGGTCTGTCATAGTCTGGTTTGGGTCTGTCATAGCCTGGTTTGGGTCTGTCGTAATCTGGTTTGTGATAAATGATGGGTTCGTCGTATATTGTTAAGGGTTTGTTGGATATGAGACTGTCGAAGTTGCTAAAACTGTCGGATGGGAAGTGGCCCACGAGTTGTATTAGATCACCTGTGAACAAGATGAAGTGTTAATATGAGTTATGAATTAATGAACATGGGAATAGTTTTATTAATTAAATGAACATGTGGATGATAAAGTTTGGTATGAAGAATTTCAAATAAATGTTTGCTAAGAGACTTTTTAGGTTCCGTTAATCGCAATTTAAATTTGTATGTAATTAAATTGGTTTTCCAGCGAAGACACAAACCCGAAGAAATATTTTACCGGGTATACCGAGTTTTTCAATACACACGGTTGAAGGCTTTAGTGAACTAGTATAATACTTTCGCCAGAAGATGGCAGTATAAATCATTTTGTTTTCATATTATATTAAAATTTGTGTTTATTAAATATGTAGGTACATTACGGTTATACATGACTGGCTTTACATACAATAACAGAATATCTTTAGAATGCTCATGGAATATGGAATTATTACAAGTCATATTATTATAAGGAAATTCATTTTTATAGAAATTGTAGAAGTGAGGTGAGAAATTAGATTTACATCTTGAAGTTATCATAAACACTAAAATTTAAATATGACTTTAGTTTTAATGAAAGGGAATAATGATAAGATATGTTGAAGAAGAGGTTCAACTTACAGTAAAAACATTTCACAACGAAGGGATTTTTTTTGAGAAATATTTTAAATGATCGTTTACAATTACTTCCACAAGTTTCCAATGCCCAACGATTGAGAAAATATTATCAAAAATTCAATTACTTTCTATACTGAATTATCCACTTGCCTCGGTGGTTAATAAATCAGAAGATTTTGATGGCTTAGATTTACGAAAGTGAGAATAATCCAACTATAAAAAGACTACAAAAAGGTTAAAAAAC
The DNA here is from genome assembly GCA_022606495.2 of Halesus radiatus. Classification (NCBI taxonomy): domain Eukaryota; kingdom Metazoa; phylum Arthropoda; class Insecta; order Trichoptera; family Limnephilidae; genus Halesus; species Halesus radiatus. The sequence goes on from JAHDVE020006615.1 coordinate 136,080, forward strand.
GATGATTGATACACTAAAAAAAGAGAGATAAAACAAAATAGCAGACTAGAATACAAGCAGGCACGAATAAATATCGAAATGTCAAAAGTGTAGTGACAAAGAAAATTGTATTCCAGAATCTCTAGTTACTGCAAAATTATTTTGAATTGAACTGAACTTGTGAGTAGATCAAAGATATAAACGAAGAATTTTCTCATTTGCCAGCTTTTAGTTAGACAGGATGCACTAGAAAACTCAAAGTCACCCGCGATCCGTCAACTGTCAAGTATTTTCAGAGTCACTGTCACTTTGTCCATCACTTAGCCGACCGGCGAGGCATGACCTCTCTGAACCGCGTAATGCCGGGTCACACACTTCGGCTACGCTCGGTTGAACCGGGGTAAATCCGCCTCGTCGATGGGCGCCACAAACCGAGAAGGAGAAAGTTTGGACCTCTGCAGAGGATCTTCGTGATCATGGCCTCCGTGGAGTAGTGGTAAGAAAACAACAAATTGCAAATGGCCACTTCGATAGTCTAGGACTAAATTTGAATTTTGTGTACAAATTTTGATCAAAAGCAAGTGTTTATCTTTTCTCTTCTTCATTTAATTTGCTTTGATGGTGGTTATTAATTCATCAGATTGCCGATATATGTCAAACATTGCACAGAATCGTGCTCCCCAATGCTGAACTGGCCACTGTAGTTTTTTTGAAAAAAACAGTCTGATCTCGGACTGAAATATGGGTTTTAAACTACCATTTTTGATCTAGTGTTTATCTCTTTTGCGTTTAGTTTGCATTAGCTGTGGCAAATCATTAATAAGATTTCTGAATGTATCACACATTGCATAGAATCGTCCTTTCTATCAATGTTGATCATGTAAGTATTTTTTTTTCTCTTCTTCGTTTAGTTAGCGTTGGTTGCTGGCTAATCATCCATCTGAGATTGGTTGAGATTTGAGACATTGCAGTGAATCGTGTGTCCCTTACTGGGAGAGGATATCTATCAACATCATGCACTTTACTTTCCACGGTCCACATTTTCATAAAATTCAGTTTTGAAGTCCTCATTTGTTCATCATGTATGTAATGTGATTGTGCCTGATCTAATCCCATCCAATTTATCCTCCGTGGAGAAGTGGTTTAATTGATTCAATGTTGATCTGGCCACGGCAGTTAAATAAAAAAAAACAGGGTTGTCGAGGACTGAGGTTGGCTTTTACCTACTAAATTGGATCTTTTTTTTCACTTCGTCGTTCAGTTGAAGCAGGTGTCAGAAATTGCATCCAGTTTTGCTTCGTTCTTTTAGTTAAGATGTGCTTTGGGGATAGGATATCTTTCAATTATGCAGAGTGTGGTTTTCACTTGTCCACATTGTTTATATAATACTTAGTTCAGAAGCCTTTGTGTTTGTTTTGTGAGGATGAAGATATTGGGGGGGAAGGGGGAGGGGAGAATGGGAAGACGAAGGTGGGGAAATACCTGGCTATTCAGATCTGGATAACAAACACGACTAAAGCCATTTCAAGCAAAGTTTCAATTCTGGATGGTGGTCTTAGACCAGGGCGATACTGAGAGTATCTTCCACTTTGGAACGTGCAAAAATATAACATTATTTTATTTGAATTAATTGTGAAACAACACAAATGAAATGAACCCGCGACCTTCGGATTCGTAGTCAAGAGCCTTGTCCCTCGATCACAAAGGCCGACAGATTTAATGCTGTCCAAGCTTTCCAAGGGAGAAATGACTATATCTATATTGTGATTCTGAGATCCATAAATAGTTGCGTATTCTTTGCATGATAAGCCTGTCTCTGAGTTTGCCGCAAATTTCCTGGCTAAAGAATATAAGACAAAAGATTGGTCGTAGCACGGCGTCTCTTTTTTGGTTCATAGGGCCAAGTGTTTGGGTGAAAATTAATTAAAAAAATATATCATAAACACCGTCTCCGTACATCCGGTCCCAAAACCATCTAAACGTCCCGTTCTTTACCTTATTTGATTGACCGATACATACGGTGTCACTAACGGCAAGAATAATGGATAGAAAGAAAAATAATAAAATAAAAAAAGGAGTCGAAACAAATTGGAGAAATTTCGACAAGAGAACAAAAGACAGCAAAAAACAAAAAAAGGAAATAAATACGTTTGTAAAGCAAAAATAAAGCAAATGATAAAAAAAGGAATGAGTAAGAAAAAACACGGACACCGAATGGGATAAGTAAACATATTTGTAAAGATGATAAATTCAATATGAGAATTTTTCGTATGACTTTCTCATAACATGCCATTATGTCTGAATGATTCACAAAAACATATAATTCGGCTCTCTCTATTGAAATAATTCGCATTCAATTATTGTTACCAAACAGATGTAATTTTCGAGTTATGGTTTGACAACGTACAAAGATAATAATATTATTTCGCTCTTTCTCTTCATTTCACTTTCCTTCTGTGGTTTCGCTCTGCTGGCCGCGAGGCTCTATTGTCCATTGTTGGGTACCTACCCGTACTCAACCATGGACGCTACCTACCTGGATATCAGAGACGGATACTAAATAATATAGGTTTATTGGTGTGGGAAATATTATCAGAACTACAGTCTGACTGAAAGGAGGGCTGGTTCTAAAGTAAAAGGGTGTAACTTAAAGTATTTTGATTCTAGTACATATTTTTCACACGTAGTATGTAAACACGGTGTTCAGAAATTTGTACTCTCAAAAAGTACTTTTGTACTTTTTAAACGAAAGACAATTAAAAGACTGTCATTCAGAATTAAAATTTGCGTGAAATGGCTCTAGCCATGTTAGGTGACCAGGTCTGAAGAGACAGGTACTTTCCTACCTTCCTTTTTCCAATCTCCTTCCCATCCACACAACTTTCAGCCTCTCAATATTTATTACGATTGAAGATGTCATAGTCTCATTGGCTCCAAGCGGTTGGGAGAAGTTGGGACTCTTGCGGGGTGTTCACATTGAAAAAAAGGTTTCGTCAGATCCATCCACTTGCAAGATCTTTACTAAGTATTAGATACTTTCAGTATCGTCCTGGTGAAAGACCACTATTAAGAATCGAAACGTTGCATGAAATGGCTTTCGCAGTCATCAGATCTGAATAGTCAGGTACTTCCCCATCTTCCTCTTCTCCGTCTCCTTCTCCTCCCTACTACCTTCAGCCTAACATCATACCACTATTGGGGATGCCGTAGCCTCACTTGATCTAACCGTATGGAGGCAGCTCTCGTGCGGTACTAACATATAAAAAATACCTTTGTAACTTTTTTCCACTTATTTATTTTTCGACCGGACCGTTTTCACCCTATCACGGGCGTCCTCAGACTGGTAAAATGAATGCCCGTGATAGGGTTAAACCGGTCCGGTCGAAAAATAAATAGTTGGAAAAAAGTTACAAGGGTTTTTTAATCAAAAAAATTCATTTTAATATGGAATTCCACCATGAATTGACAGTTTCAAAATTAGAAATAATATAAAAAACAGAAATCTATTCCGGGTATTAACATACGTGCTGTAAAACGCATTCTTCAATTTGATGTATTTTTTCTAATCTGCAATATTTATGTAGAGCAGTGCCAAGATATTCACGAACTAACGCTCAGAGAATGGAAGGCATTAAAGGAAATTAAGTTTCTCAGCATCGGATCAGGTAGCGGGTACAAAACAAGGCATTCGCAAATAATTTTTTTTGTGTTTTTCACATTCTGATGTACAATATATTTGCTGTACGTTCCAGAGCGGTAGATACTCTCAGTATCGCTCTGGCCAAAAACTATCATTCACAATCGAAACGCCATTAGGAGTTTATAGTAACTGTGTGTAAATAACCAGGTACTTTTTAATATACCACATAACAAAACATACCCCAATTAGATCTTTAATATCTCAACTGGTTAGGTTAGGTTGGATTTAGTTATCTCTAGTGCGGTACATTCAAAACGAAATAAATGGCCTTTCGTTCATTCAGTTCCTTCCTCAAAATGTATTAATTTGACGTTTCAATGAATAAATAACAAATATTATAAGGTAATTTTATTTGCCAATCCGCCACTGTTCAATATTTGGTAAATTATTTGCAGCTACGGAAAGAAAGAGCGAAAGAGAGGTACCGGAGGCAGTGCATTGTACCACGGAGGAAGCAGTCCAATGATGAAATTATCACCTGCGTGCGATGACAATGGGAGGTTCGAATACATCATCGTCGTTATAACTATTATTAAGACTTGCAAGAGGTCGCTTTTGTTCCTATGGGACAGTTTCATTGTCACTGCGATCATTATTATTGCATTTATTTTTTACGGTATTATTTTTTTAATACTTCGCGACATTTTCACGGTCGTTCTGATTGGTTTGAAATTTTTTAAGTAACTATTGAATGTTTGTGCCATGGATTGTTGACAGCGGTTATTATCCCACGCTACTATGGCATCCTCCATCTTCAAGTCCAGCCTCTTCTCGCACATTCGCTGGAGTGTATTCTCCCAATTATTCCTCGGTCGGCTCACCGGATGTCTTCAATCTAGAAGTGCACTAAACAATTTCTTCACATTTCAACATTTCGTCAATTTCAACACATGACTAAGCCACCTCGCTTAGCGACTTTTCTATGAAGAGTGGGGGGGATTCAATGTTAATTGTTCGTCGTTGAACTTCTTATTCAATCCCATATTTGTGCCCCGTTCTTTGAAAATCACTTGGTGACAGAAAACCACTCGTAATCAAAGGGTTCGTCGATGTATTTTCACCATATTTAATTACCTGATTATTAGCTACCACTAAACAGGTTTTACCGACTGAATCTCTTCTCCCTTTGCAATCCACCCCCTATTAAAATTTCCTCGATGGTGCTGCTGGTTTTACTTACGTTGTTATAGTCCTGCTAGCTTCGGTCAATACGATCTCGTTAATCATTCACCAAAAGTAAAATTGAGTGTTTCGTATATTCATATGAGAATAACCTTATTTTATGGTGGAGTAGAGATGATGGAGGTCAAAGCGAGATGCTGGAATTATTCAGCCAGTTGACGGCATCAATAGTAATTTGGTTCAGCGCAGATGTGCCTCCGGGAAACCGATGAAGGGGACATTCATCACAAAATCAGATTTTTTTAATCGAAATAGCCATCCATTATTTAATGATAAAAAGAGTAATGTTATTGAATACATTCAAAATAATGTTTTCACAGACTATCATTTGAAGTGGGCTGAGGGTTTTTAGTTCTGTAATCCTCCCAACTTCAGATCCCTGTGAAATAGAAAACCTCCGCGCAGTATTCAAAATGTTTTTATTTTAGTTATTTCCAAATTGCATTGTTTGGATGTTAGAACCTTCTCTAAGTGAAAAAATACTTTTATTGCTTTGTATGGACTTCCTCTTCCAACGAAATTACATCAAACTTGAGGCAGTGCTGAGGCGGGTTGCAAAACAGTAGAATCAGAGCATGTCTCGTTAATTGGTCAGTATTAATCCAATTACCTATCAAGTGGTACTCACGTATTCGGCGGATAGGTGCCTAACAAGTGGTTTTATAACACTTGACGTAGTTGATCTACATAATCATGGTGTAATGATACTTGATTGTTGCGGGCAAAGGAAAATGAAGGGAAACGAAATGTGGTGAAGTGAATAAAACTTCTAAGTCTTCTGATACTGATGAGGAAACCTGGTGCTGATATTTCTATTGAATCTTAGCGATCATTTAACTATAATATATGATCAACAAGTGCACAATCTCGCAGTTACCAACACATGTACCTTACATGATTAAAAAAAAAAATTATAATATGATCAACAAATGCACAATCTCACGGTTACCAACTCACGTAACTCACGCCTTTGTTGGCCACATATTTGCAAGGATTAATCTTGGATGACCGCTGGAATAGTTCAAACCTGTCTTCGTTCGTTAAAAACCAACTAATTGTTTTGATTTCTCCTCTTTATCGGTATGTACGTAACTTTTTCGTGGAAGCTGATGAGATCGATAAATTAACCAGCGATAAGTTGATCAAAGCTATCAAACGCTCTTCGCAATTTACGAGAATGCTCAAATGCTGAATAATCCACCCATAATGTTAATATACTCGTATATGATAATAACCATGCCGAGATTTGAGCCTGTACTCGAACTTGGTGCTCTATAGCGAGACGATGGAGTAACTGAGGGTTAACCTGTCGCCACCATATCGGGACTAGTTTGTTACTTACTGACGTTGTGCAGTAGTGCCGGTTCAGGCTTGTCGGCTGGCAACTCGCGGTCCACGCAGCATGCCCAGATCATGCCCCCGGAGCACAGGTCCACGGGCCGGCCGCCGCCCAGCACGCACGAGATACTGAGCCCGCACTCGAACTTGGCGCCCTTGTAGCGGCATGATTGAGGGATCACTGGAAAACAAAATTATTATGAAAGGTTATTCAAAATGGCTTTGTGTGGTCATCAAAAATCATTTTTAATTACAACTTCTAATAGCATAAACCGAACATGCATGATGTTTACATATAATTAGGAAAACCCGAAAATCCTTCCGGATGGAAGGAGAGAAATTCTTTCGGCCAGCTCTCACTCTAGAAGACAGGTGGAAACTTGAGTGGCAATTTGGCTGACGTGAGAAATGCCCACCTCATACCTGATCCTACCGAGAGATAGTCTGGGTTTTCACTATCCTGTGAATACTGATCCTTCATCAATAGTATTAGTTTTAATACAGCCGTTGTGCTCACATGATGCACAAGCGAGGCCATAGAGAGTTTTTATTCCCCGCGGAATTGATGAGGTCCACAGCGCGATTTTCGAAGCCCTGTGATGCCTTGCAGACTTTGATTTTTCCCTTTGACCCCCCACCACACGAGAAAAAGATGGGTCGGGAGATTTCGTATTAGCCTAGCCAGTTCTTCAAAGGTCACCAATTGCTAACCCTTTGCAGATCTTAAGTTTAATCTTGAATGGGTTCAATTATCTGGTTTGATTATCTGCATAGGAGGGTGGATTTATTTTATCTTCGTGCTGACTGTCCGTTGTCAACAGAACGATTACCATCTCCAATTCAAAGACGAAACGAAGTTGTGTTAAATCTGTGGGAGAAATTAATAGCATTTGGCACATCCACACCGGATTACCAGCAAGAAACTTGGCTAACAAAAGCGGAACACCTGTTCAGTTTTTCTTAGATGATATCGGTTATGTGTGCAGTTTTTTCCATCTCGTTCTTATGTTACGACGTACCGGCATCCGTGTCTCCTCTCTCATTTCAACAGGATCTCCACACGGTGCGCATTAACAAATCCCTTTCATAACCCCTTCTTTATCTCGCTCACAACGTCACCTAGTTGGATAGCGATATAAATCCGTTGGTTGTGCACTGTGTTATCTACTCCGATTACTTGTCTGCAGTATTTATTTATTTATTCATAATTTAAAAAAAAAACAAAATCAAAAACATTAATCACAAGTATTAGTTCAACTTCATCTTACATGAATGCATAATAGAAAAACAGAAAATATGTATTTAACCATTTAAATTTTATTTGAACATTTGAGTTTCATTTGAATTCAATTTGACCTTAAATTAATCTTAATTTGAACATCATTTAAATTTAGTTTGATCAGCATTTGAACATCATTTGAAGTACATTTGAACTTCATTTTAACTTCATTTGAACTTCATTTGAACTTCATTTGAACTTCATTTGAAATTCATTTGAAATTCATTTGAACTTCATTTGAACTACATTTAAACTACATTTAACTTCATTTGAAATTCATTTGAACTTCATTTGAACTTTATTTGAACCTCATTTGAAGTTCATTTGAACTTTATTTGAACTTTATTTGAATTTCATTTGAACTTGATTTGAACCTCATCTGACCTATTCAGTCTGAAAGAGAAAATGCCCTAAAAGAAAAAAAACGTTTCATTATTTGATAAATAATTTGGTCCCAACTTGAGTATTATTTCATGCTCCGCAATATGGTGAGCATTGCATAATATTATCACACACATGCAATTTTTACAATATTTCAAGATCACAAAGACAATAGAATCCTCTCGTAATATTCAGGAAATGAAATAAAAAACAACTACGACGAGCCTTACATGCTGATTATTCTTAGTATGTCGGTTCCGGAAGAAATTCAGGCACTCAATATTTTCCGGCAAGTCGTAGAAATTAAAAAAAAAAGACATTAATAATTCCTAGAAACAATTTTATTTAATTACAAAAAGTCTTTTGAGTCGTTTGAGATGTACAATTTATAAAAATAAAGGCCACGTGGTCACAGCTGTCAGTTAACTGTTAAGTAACCTAAACGAAATTGAGTTAATTTACATATATTCAACCATTATAATAACATTGCTGATAGTGAATAAGTGTTTCATTATAAGGTATTTAGCGAATACAAATTTGAAATACGGAACACATAAAAAAAGTGTTTTGTGTTAGGGTATCTCAGATTAATTTCCTTTTGATTAATAGTTTAGATGTCTACAATCTAAACTGAACCTTATTTGTCTCATCGCCCACTTTTGGACAATATTTTTTTTTTATCAGCGACTTCCCCCTGACTCTATACCCCGACACCATATTTTCATCACCCTTGTTTTCCATTACGATAGCTTTTCGCACTTGATAAATGTTTACGTGCATATTTTACAAATTATATTATGTAGTACATTATTCACCTGATAACAGGTCCCTAGAAGCCTGGTTAAGTGTTATAACACCGAAAGAAAATGATACGAAAAACTATTAATCCACCTATAAATCAATTGAATAATTGGAGATACCATTTTGATGACAGCGTCCTTGAGGTGATTTTTCACTAAAACGGCGCTATACAAATCATCCGATTATTATTATTATTATTATATGTTCAACGATGTATCTAAGACAAATTTGAATTCACGAGGAAAATTTATTAAATATATTTTTGTTGCCCTCGCCCCCCATTCCAGCCCATCACCGCCCTCTTGTAGTCCGTTACCGCTTCTCATTATCCCTTGATGTCTCCAACGCCCCTTGGGGAGCTGTACCGCCCCCCGTTGGCAACCCACGATCTAAATCTTAGATCTTCAGTTGAATTTTAGATTTTGTATACATTTTATGAGCATGATCTTAAATGTTTACACATAAAAAAATGTGTGTCACCAGTTCTTATGATTATATTTTCGTACTTATTCATAGACAATACGATTTATTCTCACCATTCACAGATTGGGAGGTGAAGACTAGTTTTCACAAAATTTTCATTTCCTTGCGTATCTTGTAAATATTTTCCATTTTCCCACGGAAGTGCATCGGTGAGAACAGATGCATTGTTTTCCTCATTGTTCAAGATCACAGCATCATAGATTTCCTTGCTTATGGCTTTCTAGTTTCCATATTGTTTAATACGAAGTAAATCACGTTTACAGTGAACTGTTTTCACTTCCCCTTGTTTAATTCGAGCTTAAGTGAAAAGCAACAAATTATTGTTCTACTTTTGCACCCTTCTTTAACTTATCAGTCTGGTCAGTGGCTGAGTTGGCATCGTGTATTCAATTCTACGGTTGGCTAAGTCCCCCATCACGACACAAGCAATATCTTCCGCTTACTGTGATGGTAGTTGGAGATTTTCAAATACAGGTTGTTTGTTACCCGGGTGACTTTCATTTTAACCTTTTTTAAATTTATTTTATTTATTTGTAATTGTAAATTATAATTATTTTTTCATATCATTATTGTCATTACATAGACTCTACATTGTTTTGTTCAATTATATAACAAAACCGGTAAAGCGAATTGACCGGACCCACTGAATCAAAAGTGTACAGTTCTCCTGGCCACTGGCCAGTGGCGTGCATTGCTCTATGACTAAAGGTAGGCTGTGTGCAGTTTTATAGTTCGGGTATGAAATGTGAGTATTTGAAAATGTCGGTCTTCTGGTGATTGTTGAGAATTATTCAATAAATATTGAGAATAGAAGTAAATTAAGAATTTAATCGTATTTTTCTATTATCTTTTAATTAACTCATATGTCTCATTTTTCTTAGAGTAGGTACAGCGTTTCAGCCTTTATGGATTACACGCCACTGCCACTGACCATAATCTATTTAAGGGGATTATAATTCCCCATCAAATATAATTTAAAAGAATATTATATTGAGCAGATGAATTGTAATAATGTCAAATAAATTATTGAAAAAATAACAAGATTTAATTCCAACATCCGACATTGGCTCTTGTCCTGCAATTTTTCAAATATGTAAATAAAAGTGATAACATATGTTTATTAATAATTGAAGATAGCATTAAAAAATCTCAAGTGATATATGAAACAGAAAAGACACAAAATAAAACAGATAACGGTCGCATCTGGGGCTCGAACCTAGGACCTTTAGTGTATCCAGGACCCGCGCTCTAACCTATTAAGCTAATAAGCTTTTTGTTTTCCATAATTTTAGCATCAATAAGTTATTCCAATAAAAAAATACAGTTAGATGTTTTTGCGAACAAGTCGCCTGAAGGGTGTTTAATCCTTAAATAATATTTCCGATTTTAAATCAAATGTATCTGGGCCAGGACTAATGCAAGGAACTTTTTACTGTCCAGCTAACCTCACTACCAATTGAAAAATATTAAACATTCAATCGACAAATTATACAAGCAATATACACATCCCTATGGATATATCAATATATATGGATAAGGGAATAATGTAACAAAACAAAGCAATAAAGTTTTAAAAGATGAGAGCATCAGTTGAAGTAGATAATAAATAGTATAAAATTTTGTAAACCTTAAATTATAAACATTGCCTGTACGAGTATGTCATAACCTTTTTATAACGTCCTAGCAGGAAAGCAATATTGCTGTGACTGCCAAAGTCATGTGAAAAAACTTAGGATTTTAAGGATTATAACTATATCAATTACGAAACGTAATATTGATATAACGAAGATTTTTTCCAACCTCATACAGGTCTTATTTTTCATTGTAGAGCCACGGGACCCACATATATCGACACAGAAAAAAAACCCCTGGAATGGTTTAAACAGATCATTTTTATGGGTAGTGGTAGTTACAGCAGAATTACTTTTCAGCGATGAGTCATTAGGATTGAATGGATTAGTAAATAAAAATAAATAAATTATTTCAATTGAAATACCAGCTATCAGAGCACTAAAAAGTTACATTATTATCAACATGTGTGTATGTTGTTTTTCCTGATGAGGGAAGCTTTGCTTCTGAAACATGTTGGCATTAATATTCCAAAAACAGCGATTTAAACAAAGTGATTTTAATTAATTTATTGAATATTAATATACCTAGTCATTGCTTCCTCAGATTCAAAGAGTTAGATATTCTGAGTATCGCCCTGGTTAAAGCCCTTCAATCAGAATTGAAACTGCTTGAAATGACTGTGTTTGATCTGAATACCCAAACACTTCATAATATTCTTCTTCAGCATTTCCTTCGCTCTTCAGTCTCACTCTTGGAGTATGCTCCAATTGGGACAACCACAGTTCTACTGGCAGATAGTTGGGAGCGGTTGGGACTCTTCAGCATTCACAAAAAAATCATGAAATTTTAGAGAATTATTAAAATGAACCCGAAAAGGAGTACAAGTTTGCTCTTAACATATTATATTTTGTAACAAAATACAGTTCATTTAATTCCGGCCTCTTCGAAATATGTCACGATTGCATTATTACAAATATTTCAGTTCTTAAACAAACAAAATTCATTTATCTATGCGTTACAAAACTACCGGTTGTGCTCCACAGCTTTTCAAACACTCTAAAAAATAAAGCCAAGTTGCGTGAGTACACTGAGTGTTCGTATTAACGATTTGGCAAACCAGGAAAACACGAAAACACAATGGTTTCTTCCAAAATACTTATATTATTCCTCGTATGTTTAATTTCACAATCTTTTTACGTTCATTTTGCCAAAGTGATTATATGAAACATATGTCGCAATGTCAACCTTTTTTATTGCGATGATATCTGGTAATTATGATGTTTATTCAATTTTCGGCGGAAATGTTACGTTAAGTCCTGACCCAGATCAAGATTTGATGTGAATTTAAACACTATTTTGTCGTAATCCAACGAAAAACCAAAACTATTAATTTTCTGACCTCTTTATAACTTGCTGATGCTTATTTATTTTATTTTATGTGATACCAAACAAGAGTTCCAACTGCTCCCAACCGTCTGGAGCCAGTGAGACTATGGCATCCCCAAATGGGGTATGTTGTGAAGCTGGAGGTATTGAGCAGGGGAATGAGAAGGTGAAGGGGAAGGCGGGGGAATACCTGGCTATCCAGATCTGTTTACCAAACACGGCTTTTCAAGCAAAGTTTCGATTCTGAATTGTTGTCTTTCACCTGGGCGATACTGACAGTATCTACCATTCTGGGATGAAGCCGTTGTTCCGTTGATCGTTTATTATAGCGTTGGTATTTATGTAATTTTAAATTCAATTTATTGGTATTAACTTAGTGAAGCTTATAAGCCATAATGTAACATTTTATATTTAAAAAAATAAAACAATAACTTTGCTTACATCGCTTTTATTTATACTTTTGCTGACCGGGTTTCGCTACGACCGTATATTCTTCAGGGCAATATACAACTAAACTATGAACTAAGATACACATATGTTATAGATTGATAAAAAAAACAGGCGAGTGGAGGGCCAAGGGTGGGAGAACAGCAGGTACCTGCTGACCGGGAAGGATGTGTACTTTGTTTATTGGGAATAATTTAAAAATTGGAATTTTATTTAAATTTATTTGATTATTTATAAGTCTACTATTAGTGTTTTTGGCTTTCCTTATTTCTAACGCTTCTAAGTTATCTAGTCGAATGCCGGTTCCATTTTTATGCAGTAAAGTAGTGCGTGTATTTTTATTGAATGTGTGGTCTGTTTCTAAGAGATGGTTGGCAATTTCAGAGAACCCATTATTATTTAGACATCTTAAGTGCTCCTTTACCCGGATATTAATATTACGCGACGTTTTGCCAACATAGAATGTCACATCACCAAGATACCGCTTCATATGAAAATATAACATTTTATCATTGAATAACATAATATCAAAAACTTTCAATTAAAATATGAAATATATGTATACACAGAAAGTTAAAAAAAAAACGGTCCCGACTGGGAATTGAACTCAGATCCTTTAGTCTTACCGGAACAAGTACCTCTACTATCAAGGCATTGGTCATTAGGTCAAGTAGACAGCATTACAAAAAAAGTTTTTTACGGATTTCCGAAATCATTCAAAGACATAGAAAATAAAAAAGGTAAAAAGGCGTAATTATTATAATGATGTTTAGAAGTTTCAATAAATTGAATAATAAAATAATACTTTAGTTTTCTTTATTTCATTTTTCAGGTGTGTGTTAATTTGCAATTACAAGTATTTTCAAAAATTTTAATGTTAATTTTTGCAATCATAGAGCAAATACTATATAGAGATGCTTCAACACGGAAGGAGACGAAGCCGAAATAAGAGGGGCGGGTGGCGAGCTAGACGAGCCGCAAATTTAAGTAAAATAGCTAGTAAGTAAAATGGTTCTGCTTGTTTGCAAAAACAGAATATTTTGTTAGAGTATTTAGTTTGATTCTTTTTAATTTTAAGTGTTTTGTAATTTCCTTAGCGGAGTATATATCACGCGAAACAAACGTGAACGGCCGTGCGCCAAAGCTGGTGCCAATATGGGTGTTAATATAATTTTGTGCAATAGCATAATAGTTTTTTAAAAGTGTTTAAATAAGAGATAATTTTTGCCTTCTACATCTGAAAAAAAAGAGAAAATGAAAAAATGTCTGAATAATTTCTCTTACTTCTTCCAAGCAGATTCACTATAGAGTCCTCCGTCTCCTGATTTTGATAGCCTCCTTTTCTTCTAGCCAGAGCATCAAGTATCATCAAATCCTTCTCCTGCTGACTTGAAGGTCGTTCCCTGTCAGACGGAAAAATCCTATCCCCACTTTGCAGAAAGTCCAGATCTAGATTGATGACGTCAGAACCATCAGCCAATGAGAACACGGCACAAAAATTCAAAAATAGAAGACATATCGAAATGGCGCCCAACGTAGCGCTCGAAATTTTAAAACCGTTTTTTCTTTTGTTTTTAAAATTGGAAGACGGATGTTCATTTGTTTTTGTTTCACTTGACACTACTTCTTTTCTGTTTTTAAAGCTGCAATATTTATAACACTTTTTTTCTTCTTCGTTTTTTAGATTCTTATACGGTTTTTTTAACACTTTTTTAGAGGTTATGTTGCTTTTAGTCCACCGAACACAGCCGTGTATAAACACATTGATTTCGTTCATTTTCGGTTCTTATTTAGAAGCGATCAACTCGTGTTGCCGGCCGAAATTCACTTTCGTTTTTCGCACAAAATTTATTATTCATTGCTTATTGTTCTTGTAAATCTTAGATTGAACGGGCGGTATTGTTATGTAAAAGTACATAATGTAAGCTGTACCGAAATATGAATAATATTATTGCGAAAGAGGCATTGTTTTACTGAAAATCAATCATTTGTACTTTTGAATAATTTATTTGGTTATGTAAGAATCTTCCTTTTTTCTAAGCAAACAAATTTGTTTTGAACCACTTCAATTTAATATAATAATCGACCGGTCTCCGAAGTACCCTTCCTTAGTCAGGAATACATTAAAACTAAACTAAGATTCAAAATAATGACGGCCTCCGTGGTCGAGGGGTAAGGTTCTCGACTACGAATTCAAAGGTCACATGTACAAATCCCGGCGTCCGCAAGTAATTTTTTAAAATTATTTTTTTGTTATTTCACAATCAATTAATTAAAAATGTTATATATTATATATCTATTCAAGATATTCTCAGTATTGCCCTGGTGAAAGACCACCATTCAAAATTGAAACGTTGCCTGAAATGGATTTAGCCGTGTTTGGTGACCAGATCAGAATAGATTGGTATTTCCTCACCCTCCTCTTCCCCTTCTCCTTCCCCTCCCCATTACTTTTAGCCTCACAAATTTTCTCAATTGGGGATTCCATAGTCTCACTGGCTTCATACGGTTGGGAGCAGTTGGGTGTCTTGTGCAGGATTCATATAAAATAACATAATTATGAGGTTTTTGTCTAGAAGAATAAATCGGTTATTTACTGGAAGAATATCTGGAAGAGGAGTATATGATTATATTATGTTTTCAGTGAATCGCTTTGTTCCTCCAGAACATCTTCTAATTACTATTTCCCCTTTGGTCGGCTCCCACTCCAATATCTAAATATTCACGTATATCTATCGTTATTTTGTATCTCAGTTTAGCCTTAATATATTTCCTGACGAAGGAAGGGTACTTCCCACACCGGTCGGTTATTATATTAAATTGAAGTGATTCAAAACGAATGTATGTGTTTATCATATAATTATGGAAAGCCACAAAGTAAATGCTTTTTATGAATATGAAATATAATTAAGTTTGTTTGATTTTTGGAGTAGCTCAGTACCGTGTTGCGCTTCCTACTTCGTGATTCAACGTTTCTGCCCTGATGATGGAAACTGCAAGGCTGTCTAAAATGTTGGCTGAAGGAGGAGGAAGTGCAACATTGCTTATTACCCTAAAAATTATTCAATTTTAGAATTTTTGGAAAATACCGAAGATGTAGCCGTCAAAACGTTGATAATCTTGCTCTTAATAAGCGTGTGACCTCACGGTTCATAAAATGCCATTCAAATTTTCAATGTGCACTGATCTGTGAACCATGACGTCACGGGTATACTTTTTCCCTAGTTCACGTTGAAAGTTCATAACATAAGTCAATTTTGAAGATATCGAAACACTAATTCTACTGTTTTTTTTTTATTTAATTTTTAATTTTTTATTTAATAAAATAAAATTTAATAATGTTATTATTAAGTTCTGCAAACATTTTCAGTTTTTATTATTGTGACAGCTATTCCGACGTTCAAGGCCATTTTCGAACTGCCTTTGAAATCTCAAGGCAATGGCTATGAACGCCGAAACAGCTTTTACAATAATAAAAACTAAAAATACTCGCAGAACTTAATAATATCATTAATAAATTTGATTTACATTAAATAAAAAAATAAAAATAATAGATGGAGTTAAATTTCGAATTAACAATTTTTTTTAATAATTCTGCTTTCATTAATATTTATAATAATCAATATTTCATCCAAATAAAAAAAAAATAAAAAAATTGTAGGCAACCTCATCGCTTGAAATAGCCTTAAAAATATGTATTAACTAAAACTGAAAACTACTTCCCATCTCTTCAATTCCTTCTCACTTTGCCGAATATCATACCGTATGTCATAGGTTTTAGACAGTTGGAGTATTGTGATATGTATTTTACCTTTCATTTACGTTTACATTATCATTAGAAATTTTATTTATTGTCTACTCGCAATTTACGTTCCGCAAATAAATGCAAGAGCCTGCTGTTTTTACTGTTGGCGAAAAGTTTATCTTTATAACCAACAAGCTTATTAGAAAACCCGCTGAGAGGCGACATTGTTTTATGCGAATTTTGGCGAAAACGTCTCTGTTTGCACTTTCATCGTAATTCGTATTCGTGCGGAATCTACGAAATTGACATTTCCTCCTAAAAATTAAGGTTAATTTGAATACCACGACGTGGATAGATTGAATGAGTTTTTTTTACGGGTAAGAACAACGATTATTTTATACGGCAATCTCGATTTTATAGTTTTACAACTATGTAAATGAACAAAAAAATCAACCAAATTAAGACAAAGAAGTGTCTTGTGTACATTTTACAATTTTAACCCTTTTTTTGCTGGCACCCAAACTTCATTATTTTCCGCTATGTGTTGGATACTAGCGATGCTCGTAGACTTATTCTTGTCCTTTTTAAGGAAAATTCTTTATCCTCTCCTTAGACTTAAAGACTTCTCGCTTATTTACGGAATTCCAGAGACATAGTAAAAAAATCTAAACAGGTTGTTGAGAGTAACAATTATTTTTATAAACAATAATTATTAGCCTGAAACACTCATCCAAATTCAAAAAACCTTCCGAGCAAAGATAAAATGTCGCCGGCAGGACTCGAACCCACACCCTTCTAATATCCGGTCAGATGCTCTACCATTGAGCTACGTCGGCTTATCGCAAACCCGCCAAGTTAATCAATATATACTAGTGTTTCATTCAATAATTACTGTTTTATTATATTTTCACCTGTAAACAACCAACTTTATTAGTATGAGAAAGGCTTGTAACGGCTAAATCCCTCAAATAGATGGCGTCGAGACAAATTATGTCTACATTTTATTTTTTTATCCAGGTTGTTGAGAGTTTATTTGAAAACACAAAGTTGATGAAATATCTACAAGTGACGCGAGGTTTTGAACCAAAACTTTTAAAAACATTTACATTACATTGTAATGGAATTTAATGATTTTTTTATTTTATTTTTAAATAGCATCAGTACAATTTTAAAGAAAAATTACATTTTGTTAAAAGGTTCCTATCTCACTAGATAGAAATGACTTTTATATACTATCACTACTTTTAAAATTGACATTTGCCGCCGTGGTATATCTATGTCGCCGCTTGGCGTTGTGCATTGTTTTTATTACTGTGCCGGAAAGTTAAACATCTGCATTAATAATGGAGTTGTTTACTTACTTAATATGAAGTTTTTCTCTTGTCAAAATTACGCAAATATTGATATTTTTAATAAATGTCATCCGCAGATAAGCAAGAAGTCTTTAAGCTTAAGGAAAAGGATAAGGAGTTTTCCTTGAAAAGAACCACAACAGGCCTCCCGGTATGTGTCTAAAATATTAAGGAATAGCAGTTTTAAAATGATGTTGACTGTTTTAATTTTAATTCATAATACTGATAACATGATATTATTTGTATGTGGATTGCTCTATGGCCAATAATTTTTCGTATTCAGGTATGAATTGTGGATTAAATATTTCAATTTCTTTTTGTGGCCAAGTGAATAAATGAGCCTACAAATTCATGGAAAATACATTTGGACAAACAGTCTTTTAATTTCTATTGATGTTTCGTTTATCTTAGGGGATTCCCAGCTTTTATCCCGTTATGGAGTTTACGCCACTAGTACCTATATAAATAAAAACTTTATGTATTATTTGGATTGCATTATCCCTATTTTTTTAAGGAAAGAAATATTAATATTTATTTTTATTATTAGAAAAAACACTTATTTCAATTGGAAAAAAAATGTTTAGTTAAATGAATTTGTACTTTCTATAGACAAAAACTTTACCTTTCCTGAAGAATGATGATTTTTAAAATGAGTTTGATTATAAAAACAAATATCCCCAATTGATTATTCAGAAAATTGCTAATTTTCATAAAAGTTCAGTAACTACTATCCACAGAATGCATTTAGAACACTCTCTCAGATATTCCCCGGAAGTCCGGTCATTTTAACAGCAGAGAAGGATTGATTTCGCGCTTTTAAATAAAATTCTTAAGATTTAAAATCAGTAGTGTCGAGCGGAACGCCTAAAACTCAAAAATAAAGTAAGATTACTTCGTGGCTTTCTTATTGAATATAGAAAACGGGCGTGGAATTTGCTTTGATGATTCATCGTTTATGGTTCTACCGCTGAGAGCTACGCTAGCTTTCTGTCACACGCGTTAATGGTCCTCTACACTAGCCATCAAATTCTTGAAAAATATTATGAAATCTGTGTTTAAATGGAAGATCTGTACTATAATTCGGAACTGCAGCTTTGCCCCTCTTACATAAATACCTTATTCTATCGACTTCTCTTTTATTTTTGTTATAGACAACTTAATTCAGTTTAGCTCTCCGAGGTATCTTGGAAATATTTAGATGTTTATTGTGAGGTATTTTGTAAAAAAATGCTACGAATAAAAACATATAAATCAATAGACAAATGTTTTTATGTCAGAGCTGTAGAGCTGCAATATAAATATTTTTCCGATTTATTACTTTCGATTTAACACTTTCGATTGTATCTCAAATTTTATGAGTGCATTATTTTCAGAATTTAACAGATTTAAAACTATAATTTTTTGCATGGGTGGTGATAAAATATTGTCACCATGGTAACGTGAAGATGAATGGTGGAAAATGTCGGGGATGCCCGAGGATGACATGGCAGGACTAAGTGAATCAAATATTTAAATCAGATGAAGAGACGAACTAACACTAGAGTATATTTGACGATCCATGAATGTGATTGAACCAAGGAGCATGTGTCAAGACGGAGTCGTGTGGTTGTCTATTCCTCCTGCTTAACCCTCCGAGAAACGGAATGATGGTATGCAATCGGGGCTTCGATTCTGCACATATTGTGGGTACAAAAGTCTATTGATTTAAATAATAGTTAAATTAATTAAATAATATACTTTGTTAAGTAATTAATAATGATTCCACAAAGTTACCATTCATTTGAAGAAATTATAATATACTTTGTATTCACCAGTTTATTAATTCACAGATATCTGCATGTTCTTAGAGTTAAGGAACACTTAAGGTATTTAAATAAAAACAATTATTATGAATTTGCAAATCGTATTTTAGAAACCAATCATTCGTTTGATATAAATAAAGGTCTAAAAAATTTACATACAAATACAACCGGTTTACAATTAGACAAATTTGAAATTTTATAATTCAGAAAAAGCATTAATATTGAGTTAAATTTAATAAATAATCAAATATTTTTTTAAAATTAGCTATATCTTGAAATTATTTTCATATAATATAATAATATAATATTAATAATAAAAATTACATCTTTTTAAAATTTCTCTTATAAATTTGTTATTCAATGTTTTATAATAATTTTTAATAATTTTTTTTGATTAATTACTTACCTACTTTAATCAATTTTTGTTTATTTTTATAATTTGTCTATTCTTACATTATTGTGTTCTATGTTTATCATTTGTCTTTACTTGACATTATTATTTTTAGTATTCTATATATTACCGATAAAGAAAGCATCGCTTTTGAAACAAAGTGGTGAATACAAAGTATATTATTTAATATTAATAACTAGCTAATGTGTACCCGGCCTTGCTCGGGATTTTTTTTTTGGAATAAAGTTATGTAGTTGTGAATTCTTGCTTGTCATTAGGGTGCCATAATTTATTTGACAGCGAAAGTAACTATCTCCAAATAAAGAAACATTCATTTGAATATTTTATTTCATTCCAAACGTTTATTTTTTTTAAATATATCAAAATCATAAAGTTTTTAAGTAGGTACCTACCCGTATTTTCAATTTTGAAAATATTCCACCCAAAAAAACCTTCTTCTATTGAATATGAAATCTGTGGATAACTAGAGTATTATATCTATGGGCTAACCTAAATAAAACATGGCGGCTTCAATGTTTTTCATACTAATTTTAAAACGTTATAGCAACAGTTTTAGATATTGGATTTCTTTCAAACTACTTTCTAAACCTTCCCGACACTAATAAAAACAAACTGTGCTATTTTCAGCGAAACCGGTCCAGTGATTTTCGAGAACATCGAGGACAAACAAACATACATTAATTTTTTATATATCATATATAGATGTCGCCGCAAAGTGAATACCAATCGCGTGAAGAAAATATAAATAATAGTTAGTTAATTAATTCCTCTTTTGGTTCCCCGCACAGGGAACCTTGTAAATCCATGCATTGTAAATAACATGACATTTAAATTTCTTGCAAGTGTTCTCTAGAAGAGAAATTTTCACTTACGATTGATTGCAAAACGTACTCGCAGTTTGAATTGTAAACCATAATGTTATACTAAGCCTAAGCCGTGGGTAGTAAAATAGGATTGTAATAGCCGCAGATTAGCGCCGGGAGGCTTGCAGTAAACATGTGCATTAGAAAGTGTTAACCCTGTTAATGTGGAGTTAAACAAGTTAGTATTACTAGTAAATAGGTACCTATTTATACTAATCTACAGCTCTTCAATGCAATGTTACTAATTCGGCGAAAGAAACTAAGTAATTAGATATTTTCTGTCCTTTAATATAATCAAATACAGTAGAAATATTAATACGCGGCAGCTCGTGACATTGACCATACATTGGGAAGGAAACATGCTACACTAGCGCCCTCTAGTGGCCCGAGTTGTACGAATTGGGTTTTTCCATACATTTTAATAGATTTTCTGTGAAATGTATGTTCTAAATATAAAAATGAATGTTTGTCTGTGTGTCATCGATTTTTTCAAAAATACTCGACCGGTTTCGCTGAAAATAGCACAGTTTGTATCGAGCTTAGCCCATAGATTACATATTCATAAAATAAGGTTTTTTTCGGTAGAATATTTTTAAAATGGAAAACCCAAGTAGGCACCACTTAACAACTTTATTATTTAGATAGATTTTGAAAAAATAAATGTTTGGAATGAAATAAAATTTCAAAGAGAATGTTTATTTGTTTAGAGATAGTAATAGTCGTCACAAGACATTACTTTCTCGGTCAAATCAATTATGGCATCCGAATGACATAATATAGCAGCATAGTTATTGTATTACGATATTTGGTAACCAGATGCCCGATTCTCGTTCTTTTTAATGAGAAGACATTGTCCTTATCCTTAGGGTTAAATAAATTTTGCTTAAAAGCCATTCCGATTCCATGGAAATGATAATGCCTTTTAATTGAAGTTTGTGGTTTAATTATTAAAAATTAAATATGTATTATACATAGTTTATTATTATTTTTATATTTTATTTCACTTTTATCTGACATTTTGGGCTTTTGGCATATGTATTTTACAAACATCGTAAATTCGGTTCATTTAATAGCATTTTTATACAACAAAAACTCACTAATAATGTTTAAAGTCAATACTTATGATAGTATTAAGTTTTCTGTTGTTAAAACTACGCATTCGTTAAATGACAGCTGTCATCCGAGAGAAAAGGATCCGCAGTTAAGCAAAAAGTCTTTAAGCCTATGCATACGGACGTCTTTTTCGTAAAATTAACCGAAATCCCTGCACTTGGAATAAACACACGGATACTTCACAACTTTACTATTGTTCTTCTTTATCCCTATAAAATATGTAGCCTCGAGATTCCTCCATACAGCAATTGATGTTTGAAAAAAGAAAACCGTAGATACGAATTAATTAAGTAATCACATTTTATCAATTATTTTCTCAGTGGCGTAAAAATTACGTAATTCAACAGTACTTCATACGTTCGCCGATAAAAATTTAATTGCCATATCAAAAATAATTGCTTAACATCCCATGATGTGCGGAGCTATGAAGCTAATGGAAGTCTCTGATTTAATGAACGAATTCGTTATGTCAAGTGATGACCACACGAACGTGCCTAAAATCAGTGGGGCTATGGCAACGATTGAGGTATATAAATAGAGTTTACGTTCTTTGCAAAATCGGCGTAAAATATAGTTCCCCCCATGTGAAGTGGGAAGGGGGTCGATGTCGTCCGAATCCATTCGATCGCGAACGAACTCAACGAACGAAGTGGCCGCGTGGCACAGAGCGCCTACTTCAAGTGCTCTTTGAGTTTTTTAATAAGAAAAAAGTCAATTTACACAAATTATGTCTATAGTAAAACCGATGATGGGTTACACCATGATTTTTCTATGTTTTCCAGAACGACATGTCTAGTCATGTAGGCATTTTGCAATTATCATTGGAAATCCATACCCGGCGAGCGCTTGTAATCGACTGAAGCCCGTGTTATCTCTATATTGCCAATTGGCTGCAGAGTCCTACATCATTTTTTTTTAAAATTTTGTTTCAATACATATTTTTTCGTTTAGTTATTGAAATTTTACAAAGCTAATAGGACAATATATGATGTTGCGCTCAGTCAGAATATTTTTTATTTAAAAACTGATGTTACCAAGCTCCTACGAAGCACTTTCCAAGGTTCTGGATAACTCCTCTTCTTTGATTTCTTTGAGCCTGATTTTGATTTGATTTTTGATTATTCGTCTTTTAGAAAGTGAATTGTATACCTTAGTGGAGAGATATTTATAATTCCTTTGTCCAAAAGCAGTTTTAAACCTAAGTATATTCATAACGTCATTTTGGTTGCTTCTTGTGTGGTGAAAATTGAGTTACACAAGAAACATTCAAATCGAGTTCAAATATTTTTTATAGACAGATACTGAGGCTAATGAAATAATCAACAAATGCTTCCATTCTTCCATCTACATCCTTGAAGATATACCACCCATAATTTAATAATAGTAAAGTGAAGACATGTCGCATTCCGTAGCCAATAATTATTTTAAAGTGTATGTTATCAATTTTTACTGAAAGGTTATTTCATCGTATCAATGATTTGCATAGACCTTCTGGACAACGGATGTATTCGTCTTATTACGAAATCTTGAAAATACTGGAATATCACAATCGCAATAGTCAATTAAAATTATCTTTTTAGATAAATGAATAAGGCCTTGAATTTCTTATTGAAACAATATTGAGAAGGGACATTATGCTAGCTTATAAATAGGTTTCAATGATAAGTTATAAAGAAAAATAATTTTTGTAATAGAAAAATAAACTTTCGTAGATTACGAGTAACTTGACATTATTTACATGCGTTCTACTCCTATTATTTTAAGCTGAAAATTTCGTTTGTACCAATGCATGCAATGGTGAAGTTAACTTGCAGATGAATAAATGTTCAAAGCCTGTGTAGGAACTCGATGCTTTTGACCATTCGGATTCTATTCAGTAAAATACGTAAAAAACCTTAAATATTATCGTAACTAAACTGCAGAAAAAACTCTTTAAAAGGGAGCATTGTGCAGTGGCGATTCGCGGACTACTTTATTAAGAGTTCAATCGGAGATTGAAAAAGGGAAAAAAATCCCTCATCCATCAATCCCTATATAGCGTTTTTCCATAATTACATTTATTTTTCCCTAGATTTTAAGTAATTATTACTACACCCGACCTGGCAACAAAATATAATTTGACGATTCATTAAAGCGTCTGTGGTCAATAAAAATAGTATCATAGCTTTTTAAAAACTGTTTTAAATACGAATATCACGATTTACGCACCAGATATCGTTATTTATATAGAAAAAGTAACATCTTCAGTAATTATTTTGTATTAATAACAACTTTAAAAAACGACAATCGAAGAAAAGTTTGAGGATTTTATGATTCTATTCCCTTATTTATTATCATTTTATAACCTAAATTCCCTGACCAATCAATAAATTTATCGTTATCCATCTTCTCGATTTTAGCAATATCTGCGTCTAATGACGCCAATTGATGAAGATGGCGGTGCTAACAGTATGTGTTCATACTAACTGCGCAAGCGCAGACGTCACATGCTGCACCAGCACGTCAAAATATTTTTGCCGACAATCTCTGCCAGTGCTTGCCCGTACATGAGCGGATACGTTACTCTTAAGTACGCTATAATATGAATGTGTTCAAAGATAATGTAGGAAACTAATGTTATCGTGTCTGTACTGTACTGTTCTGCACTGCGCGGTGCTGGTAGACGTTAATAGATCTTTACTTCAGCAAATTCGGGTAGTGTACCTATACATTAGTGGCGTGCACTGCTCTATGATTAAAGGTAGTTTTTTATAGTTTGGGTATAAGTTGTGCAATGCATATTTGAAAATTAATATTTTTTTAATATCTACCGCTGATTGTTGTGACCAACTGAATAAATAGTTGTACATAAATCGAGGAATTTTTTAAAATGTTTTTACCGTTTGTTTTTCTTAACGTTGGGCACAGCTTTTCTTTACTTTTACCTTTATGAACTCCACGCCACTGCTATACACTATGTTAATTTATTTTATCATAAAATATCTGTATAATTGAAATCGTTAGTGGTCTACGCGGGAAATTAATTGTTAATAGATAATATTGCTTTTACAGAAGAAATATTATTTTCCATAATCTTGAATTGAATATGTTTAAAGTTTTCAATTAAGCTGGTAAGCAATTTTCTGCTTTCAATCACTTGAGAGTTCATAGATCATGCATTGCAAGAGAAGAAAACCAAACGAAAGTAAAATGAATCACTCTATTTTGTATAAAGTCATCAATATGCAAGGACGGGTTTCGCGCTTTCGTGCGTTAAGGTCAAAGCAAAGCAATCAACCGGCTCGATGTGAATATTATGCTTTCGATTTCACTTCATATTAAAATGATTTTAAATTCCTAACTATCCGAAATCAAACGTTGTTTTATAACTTTCAAAAAATCATTTCACAATAACTACACATTTGGAAATATATGTGGAAAATTTTCCAATTTGAGAGCCTTTATAACTGAATGTTACATGTATTCTTTCAATGATTATATAACTACCTCTATTTTGTTTTTACTACAAATGTCAGAATGTAGAACGACCTCCGTTTCTTTGATGAGTTAAATTAACGTAATTTTACGAAATATAAATACAGTATTGACATATGTAATCTTTTATGTTGAAACATCATCTTTTTTGATGAGTTGATTTAACGTAATTTTACGAAATATAAATGCAGTATATTTACATATGTAATCTTTTACGTTGAAACATCATCTTTTTTGATTAGTTGATTTAACGTAATTGTACGAAATACAAATGTAGTATTTACATATGTAATATTTTATGTTCAAACATCATATTTTGTTGATGAGTTGATTTAACGTAATTTTACGAAATATAAATGTAGTATTTACATGTAATCTTTTATGTTCAAACATCATATTTTCTTTGAATTATTGTTTATACAATACAAAAGGAATCGCAAATAAATTAGTTCTGATAATTATAATGTTGTCGTTTACTTTTCATACACTAATTACAATCACAGAAAGCATCGTACTAAAGGTAATATTATCGTAATAAAATTACAAGATAAATATATTAAAATAGCAAAACATTCGGAAAAACATATAAAAAAAAATGATATCAAACTGTGCAACGGAAAAATCTTTATTCTGGAATAAAAAAATGCAATTCGAAGAGTACGTTGAGAGTCTTGAATTCATGGCTATTTTCAGTCCCCAACGTCATTTCCACCGTTAGCTTTGAAATAATACTTATAATTGTCTACAATAAAGAGAAGACTCCTTTTTTATTTTTAAAGAGATTTTAAAATCGTCCACTAAGCGCACGGTCTACACGGTGTAGAAACTTTGTAAAAAACGTAGTGAATTTACAAAATATTATGGGAAGTTTTTCCTCTTTCCTTTATTTTTGTTTTCCGAATAAAAAAATCGATAAAACAAGCTTTGCGAATTTAACTTCACTGTAAAAAAATATGTTTTTTTCATGAATGATTTTAAATCGAAATTAATTAACCTTAAAGTGCTTATATAACAAAAATCTATCACAGAATAAAATTAACAAAAATAAACACAACACAAATTTTTAAATCACTCCTTAAAAAAAAAGTTTCACTATAATTTTTATTTCCACTTTGCGTTATTTAGAACGTTCGTAATTTCGCCCTTACTTTTAATTTTTCAATTTTTTTTAAGTCGATGGTCTCAGTTAACGACACGTCTATGGGACAAGACGCCCGTGAGACAACTGCAGTAATGAGTACTGCACCGAGCGGCCGTGGAGAGGAGAGGCGCGGTGGTATGGTGGCATGGTGGCACGGTGGGATGGTTATTGGGTATACTCGCGTTGTTCCGGTGTGCGGGTTCGAAAGCGTAGACTAACACTTTGGAGCCCGATCAGATTTATAACTTCGTTGTTTTCGATATTTAGATTAAATCTACCTTTTTTTACGGTAACTCATACAGGAGACCCTGAAGGAAATAATTTCCCTCAAGACCTATATCATCTTTGGGGATGCTGTGTGGAGGGAATGAGACAATGTTTTTAAATTATTAAAGATTCTGATTTATTAAAGGATTCAAATATCGAAGAACAACAAAAATATCAGATTAGTGTTCTTTAACTTGAATACAAAGAACTTTTCATTCACAACATTTGAAACTCTGATAAACGATGCAATTCATTATATTTATTTATATTTACGTATTATTTAATAGTGAAGACAAATTATGTGTATTGATAGAAGCAAAGAAAAAGTAAGGCCATCAATGAATTTTCAAATTGTTCTCATCATGCGTTGAGTATTAGATACAAAAATAAAAGAAAAAAAATGTTATAAAGTAGGAAAGAAAAGAAAAATAATGGTGAAAAGGATTTAAGTAAAAATGTCAAGGCTTTCGGGGCCTTATCCATTCTTTAAGCTACAGAAAAAAACTTGCATAATGCATCTGAGGTCTAGATCGCCCAGAGCTTTAAATATTTCAGGCCTAATCTCATCCAGTTCGGCAGCTTTTCCTATTTTTTCCTCTTGAGCGTGTAATAAGAATGCAAAAAGGTCGAATTCCGCGGAATATTCTGAGTGCTATTCCAGAGGGATACAGGTAAGAGAAGCAACTCCAAAGGCTGCGCGAGGAGAGACTGGACCTACTATGGACGGACGCCGTTGATGTAGCACAGGACAGAACGCCTGTAGGCGCTTTGTCGATGCATTGGGTCCCCGACCCGAGAAGAAGATGTATGTATATTGTATGTGAATACGTAATTTAAGATTTGTTTGATTTTTATGGATGACTTAGGGAATATTAATGAAGAATATATGAATTTCATTGATCATACCATTTTCGTTATACAGACAACGCATGCGAGAGATAGAGCTGAAAAATGCTCTATTGCTCTGTTCCAATAAAAAAAAAATTGTGGTTTGGAATATAGATTTGAGAAATTAATTTTGAATCAATTAAATTGTTTAATATTTTATATAAACACGACAAGTTTGTTATTTTGCTCCTTTTAGTTAGACCGTTGATAGGAGTTTATTTTAATCTTTCAATGAAGGTATTTAGAATTCGGCTTGTTCCTGTTTTATAGGACATTGCCTTAGTGAAGGCTCTTTGAACAGATTTAACTAAGTTTTGATAGATTGCATAATGAGGGATCCAGATCAGGAACCATATTCTAGGATGCTACGAAAGAAGGTTACATACATTTATTTTTCACTATTTCTCGAGTGTGGAAACCTATACTCGTATAACCTATGCTCTGTAGTATTTCATAATACCTAATTTTCTTCCGATTCTCCATCCTTGCTCCATTTTCTTTACCTTTGCAACATTCTCCAACATGGAGTACGATAGTCCTACTAGGTAGTCAGGACTTTAATAAAGTATCGCAGAAAAAATCTTTATTCATTGAATTCATTGAAGAAGATAATATTACCATAACCGAAATGAAACATGAAACCAAAAAAAAGACAACAGAAAATAAAGAGATATCAATCGCATCTGAGACTCGAACCCAGGACCTCTGTCTTTCCGGGACAACCGCTTTTACCAACTTAGCTAATGAGACCCGTTCAATTTACGTCATCTTCATCGATATCATATCTCAAATTCAAGACTTTGTCAATATTATCCTACATTTTTAATCCCTTATTATTGGCAGCTATCAATAATAATAAAATGTTAATATTATCTTCTTCAATGATTAAATATTACAATGAGGTTTGTAAACTTCAATAAAAAATAAAAAAATGAATATCGTAATTCAATGGGTTTTATGGCACAGGCTAGTAATCTTTCTCGTCGTTATTTGCATTCAACAGGTTCATCAATTTAAGGAATTGCAATTGCAACTAGCAATCAGTAATTAGTATACGTAAGTGCAATGTTCTGTTTACGTGCATTGTCCATTAAGCAATTTACCTAAACACGATGAAGTAGTGAGGTGGAAATTATTTGTATTTTTTCAGCCTCGTTACACCTTGTTTCTAATTTGCTATTTCGATATATCGCCTATAAAAATGATTAACTAAGGAATTAAGTTTGAAAACCTACTAAATATGTGTATTTAATTTTTTCGTATCCCACTCCTTTGTTTATAACATTACAATTCCTCTGTGCTAACCATTTTAATTTTGGCAGAATTCACGTTATTTTTCGTGGAATTTATCTTTTCCTTTTTTATAAAATTTAAAATAATATGTACAACGATGTTGCATTCCCATGATTTATCAATTCAAGTCATTATTTCATTATTTTAATAAAATGGCCTTAAACGCCGAAACAGCTGTCACAGCAATGAAAACTAAAAATGCTCGCTGAACTTAATAATAATATTATTAAATTTGATTTACATTAAATTAAAAAAAAATAATTAAATGGAGTTCCACGAATTAAACACAAAAACAATGAATACTTATTAATTGATAAACTAAAGTTTTTTTTAAGACAAGATTTTTGTGCACAGCGCAAAGGGTAACAATTATTTTTATAAACAATAATTATTAGCCTGAAACACTCATCCACTTCACCAATAAAATGAAGACATAATTTGTCTCGACGCCACCTAGTGAGGGATTTAGCCGTTACAAGCCTTCCTCATACCAATAAAGTTGATTGTTTACAGGTGAAATATAATAAAAAAAACCGTAATTATTGAATGAAACACTAGTATATATTGATTAACTTGGCGGGTTTGCGATAAGCCGACGTAGCTCAACGGTAGAGCATCTGACCGGATATTAGAAGGGTGTGGGTTCGAGTCCTGCCGGCGACATTTATCTTTGCTCGGAAGGTTTTTTCAATTTGGATGAGTGTTTCAGGCTAATAATTATTGTTTATAAAAATAATTGTTACACAATGAATACATTATGTGGCTATTAATTATCGGTACATAATATTAGATTTTCCAAAGGTTTAGGAAAAGTGGTTTTATTTTTTACCAAAAGCGGTGGTGTTTTACAATAAAATTTATAATATATTCCCTTTTTATTTTTTTCCAAAAGCGGAGGTGTTTTACAATAAAAGTTATAATATATTCCCTTTTTATTTTTTACCAAAAGCGGTGGTGTTTTACAATAAAAGTTATAATATATTCCCTTTTTATTTTTTACCAAAAGCGGTGGTGTTTTACAATAAAAGTTATAATATATTCCCTTTTTATTTTTACCAAAAGCGGTGGTGTTTTACAATAAAAGTTATAATATATTCCCTTTTTATTTTTTGAAACAAAAGTGGCAAACATATTTTTGTCAAAAATTGCCATTTTTACGAAACACGTGAAAATGGCAATTTTCAAAATAATGGCATACTTCACTTTTATCACCTTAAAATGACGACATTCCCGTTATTGTAAACGCGAAATTTTTAGTTTTCAACCAATTGGGCAATCCGATATTTTTCGTTCCTTGTAATACTTCCTAAGTATCGCCCTGGTGAAAGACCACCATTCAGAATTGAAACGTTGCTTGAAATGGCTTTTAGCCGTGTTTGGTGACCAGATCAGAATAGCCAGGTATTTCGCCACTTTCCTCTTCCCCTTACCCTCCCCCTTCCCAATAACTTCAGTCTCACAACATTCCCCAAATGAGGATGCCATAGTCACACTGGCTCCAGACGGTTAGGAGCAGTTGGGACTCTTTTGCGGTATTTATATAAAAAATATTTATATTTATATATATATGAACACGATGATGGGGTTTCTACATTTTATCGCTAGTACAAAATCACAATTTATGGTCATTCGTCGAAGAACTTCTAAATTGATAACCCGATCTTTCCAGGGTATTTTGAGAATCTTACGTGTTAAGGCTTAATTTCATGTTCAGGTTTACCATGCCGTACAGAAAACTAAGTAAAATAATAACAACAGACCATTTCGATTCCAAAACTTAGACTAAGACCACAGTTATAGAATAGTATTTTTATTTTAATAACAATGCGAAATATTACTGAAAAATTATTTTTGTTTCTTAGATATCTATGAGTTTTCTTTTTTCTGTCATACTTTCACGTCTTTTCCAGCATTTTTTTGCGATAGTCAATCGATTTCCCGTATCGTTGCATGTTATGCCATGCCATGCCATGCCATATCCCAAGCCACGACAAACAGCGGTCATAGTATATAATTTAAGTGTCATCATCGTTACTTTCAGTTTTCCTCGGCAGCCCATATAAAAACTAATAGAGGGTACATGATGATTAACGTTCACGTATGTGTACAGGGCGCTCACTGTTGGTTAGGATTTTTTTTATAAAATTGGAGAAAATTGTCGCGAATTAACATTAATAGTGACAAAACTCACTTTTTTGTTATTGTGAATACTGCACAAGAGTCCTAACTGCTCTCTGCTTATCGGAGCCAGTGAGACTATGGCATTTCCAATTGGGGTATGTTGTGAGGCTGAGGGGTATGGACGGGTAAAAGGAAAGCAGGGAAGTACCTGGCTATTCAGATCTGGACAAAAAAAACACTGCTAAAGCCATTTCAAGCAACGTGTCGTTTCGGAATGGTGGTCTTTCACCAGAGAGGTAATTCCTCCTCTGAGAGGATCTACCACTCTGGAACGTGACGTCAGCATACTGTATATTATTTTATACCAGTTTGTCGGGACTTTTGACTTATTTTGTAAAATTTCTTTAAAGCTAATGAAAAAAAATCCATATATGCGTTATTAGTGTTTCATAAACCCTTTTCTTTCGGTGATAAAGTTTGTTTTAATATAGTAGTGTAAGATGATTTTATTGAATTGATAAATAAATAAATCATTTGAATTAAACATGAAACAATACATTTTACTTAAATAAAATGTTATAATTTGTTCCAATTCAAGTTCTCAAGGGTTAGAATTTGACGTGAAAATGTGACACTTAGAAAATGATTAATTAATCACATATTAATTATATATAATTTATGTACACGTGCCCGGGAAACAGATACATACAAAGATTTTTCCTGCGGCAATAACCGTCATTAGCTTATTGCATCATTTGTGCTCAAAGTAATAAGTGCTTACATATTTAGTAAAGACGTTTGATCTCTCCCGGTTAATACAATTCCTCATATAACAGAGGAATAACTGTTGCTGTCAATCGATCCATATACTGTAAATGAAAGTCGCGTTATACACATGTTAATATGTGGGAAATGAAGTGTTGAAATTAATTGTAATTTTCCAACATACATTTAGAAATGTTTAGCGTATCTTTTCTAAAATAAATGAATAAGAAGTACTTTGTTTACATTACCGCACTGTTTAATATATAAATACCAACATCTTTCGGAAGAGAAGCTTCCGTCATAGGATACACAGTATAGTGAAAAATTATATTATATAGTATAGACAAATAATAACTATAGAAAAAATGCTTATATTATTTATATTTATTTGGGAGACCAACAGAGAAAGTATTTCTTATTAATTTTATTAATAATGAAGCCACCAAATAATTATACTTTTTATTAATTGATAAACTAAAGTTTTTAAGACAAGATTTTTGTGCATAGCGCAAAGGGTAACAATTATTTTTATAAACAATAATTATTAGCCTGAAACACTCAGCCAAATTGAAAAAACCTTCCGAGAAAAGATAAATGTCGCCGACGGGACTCGAACATGCAACCTGACGTAGCTCAATGGTAGAGCATCTGACCGACAATCAGAAGGGTGCAGGTTCGAGTCCTGTCGGCGACATTTATCTTTTCTCGGAAGGTTTTTTCAATTTGGATGAGTGTTTCAGGCTAATAATTATTGTTTATAAAAATAAATAATTATACATTTATTGCACAAATTATATCTTTCCTATTCCGAGTCGGGTGGAGAACTCATCGCTTCATCAAGGCGCCTTCAGGCGTCCCTTTCTTGGGCCAATTTATCGGCCTCAGTCTATTGCAGATCCAGTCTCTACAAGTACAATAGCTTCAGCTATTTCCCTCAAATAAGTCTGGTATGGCTATCTGGACTTCTTTCTTTTGAAAGTGCCGCCAGTATCTTGTGCAGAAGTTGCTCTACTATCATTATTTTCAACCCCCCCCCCTTTTTTTCCAAAATTTCTATTAAGAGTAACATTGGTTTGATGATGAGTACCTCCTGGATCGTAGAGCTTCTAGTTTTATCCCGTTTTGTGACTCCTCCCACCCTTATATGCGTTTATCTTATATGCAAAATGGTGTGATTTCTCTATGGCTTATATTATATAGTTGCATAAATACGTATTAAAGTGATCATAATCCGTCCACTGAGAAGAAAAATAATGGAGGAATGTAGGTAGAATTATCAATACAATAATATTGGGAGAATCGGACAAAAGTTTTTGTCGCCAAACATATGAACACAATACTAAAGCCTTCTCAAGGTGGGATTTTTTTAAGGTGACACTAACAACTTCTCTATTTGGTCCAAGTAGCCGTAACTCACTGTCCGATATTTAGTTGTAATTTATTTTGAAACAGTTTTAACATCTGACATCGGAAGTATTATAATTTCTTTAATTATTTTTTATTTCATAACGAGAGCCTTTCACTTTGTAAAAACTCAATTGTTGTCATGCCATTAGTATGCAAGAAGCACCCGTTCAAATCCTTTTTGGCAACAAGAGATTGACGACGTTCCACATGGGAACAATGTCTTATAATACAGCTCGAAGACATTATGTTAATTGTGTTTTTCATGTAAGGGAAAATGAGTCGATGCTATTGTACCGATGAAGCCGACACCTGAATGTTATCTGTGGATTTGGCAAAGGAATTATATTGTGCCCATGACAATGCGAAAAAAAAGGTTCCAACAAATGAGCCGCGCTGCCAATAGCGTAAAAGTTAGATATTAAAGTGTCATTATAATCTCCGCCCTGGGTTAGTCTGCGGGCATGCGATTGGTTTGTGCCTTTGTTCTGATTGTTGCTTATTTTATTAATCCGCTATAGAGGGTCTTCGTGGGTAAAGGGCAGTAACTTCGGAAGGTAATTCTACTTGATAGTACAAGTAAATAGATTAATAACTTGCTTAGAATTTCCATTTTTTATCAACACAAAAGAAAATCCTACTAAAAATTTATAGCGTACCGTCAAATTTTCCCCAATAAATACACCAGGAGTGAAGAGTGGCAACGTCGCACGTATATGTCTGATCTGTGTCCGTGTATTTGTGGAAACGGCGCATAAATTTATAGATAATATGTACAGTTTCATAAAAAAATGTCCTGCTATTACTAAAAAATATGTAACAATGATTGGGCTAATTATATTATGTATTATTTTAATAAACAATAATTATTAGCCTGAAACACTCATCCAAATTGAAAAAACTTTCCGAGCAAAGATAAATGTCGCCGGCAGGACTCGAACCCACACCCTTCTAATATCCGGTCAGATGCTCCACCATTGAGCTACGTCGGCTTATCGCAAACCCGCCAAGTTAATCAATATATTCAATTCGGATGAGTGTTTCAGGCTAATAATTATTATTTATAAAAATAATTGTTACCCTTTGCGCTATGCACAAAAATCTTATCTTAAAAACTTTAGTTTATCAATTAATATTATGTATTACTTGTGTCTCTCTTTGCGTATCTTGTTTCTATTGTATTATGTATTTATAATTCTATGTAATTCGTGTATAAAAACCAAGTATAAATAAATAAATATTAACAAACAACGAGAGTTTAAACGTTTAAACAAAACGCAATTTAAGATTTTTACGTGAAATGTAACTTAAAGCTTTGGAATTTCAAAAACGTTATTTTTGTTGTTGTTTGTCTATGTATCTTATTTAGCTAGTATTTTTTTATAACCCAATGTACGTATACTATTAATTATTCGTTGTTGTTGTGTTTAATTCGTAGAACTCTATTTGTTTTATTTTTTTATTTAATGTAAATCAAATTTAATAATGTTATTATTAAGTTCTGCAAGTATTTTTAGTTTTTTATTATTGTGATAGCTGCTTTGGCGTGATGCCCTTGAGGTGATTTTTAACAATAACGGCGCTATACAAGTAATCCAATTATTATTTTTATTATTATTATTAAGGCCATTTCGCGGAATTTGAAAATGGCCTTAAACGGATAAATACCGGAATAAATGCGTAGACTGAAATTTTATAGTAGACAAAAATGGGGGCGCGGCGACGTTTTAAAGTATTTTAAATGGTATCATCAAGATGGCTCATAGAAAAAGGACAGTAACTTTAAAAAAAATAATTCGTTTCAGGTGCATATTTTTTACTTAAACCAGTGTTCAGAAATTAGTGGTACGTTGGTTAATGATTCTACGTCATATTCTAATACAAATTTATGTTTAAATTTTTTTTTTCATTATTTAACGTTTTGCAAGGAAGATAATAAAAACACGGAAAAAAAGGCGAATTTTTCGAATTTATGAAATTTGTGTATCGACATAACCACGAATTACTTAGGTGTCAGATAAATAAAAAATAAGTAAAAATAATCGCATTGACAGTTCAGAATTATAAATTAAAAGAAAAAACGTCAACTAAATAATTGTGATGTTTTGCGTTGTTTTTTTTTTTTTAAATAAACCGTCAAATGCGAATTCGCGAAAACATTTGGATGTGAAGAACACATTAGTAGCTTGGTGTTGCCATAGTTATGACATTTTGTAGTTCCCACACAAAAAATATTTTTCTTCCATATTTATCTAGTCGATGTTTTAAAATTGACCGGAATTTAAATGTCCATTTTAAATCCGACGTAGGTTCTATGTCCGCCCATTATCGCTAGATCTGGCCCATAAAAAGGGAAATTGGCTTATAAAAAGCAAAACGTTAATAACAGTAATTTTTGCTTTCCAAGTAATTATCCATTGTTGCTGACCCTAAAGTAGAACGGGCTGGGAAATGAACCACAAACCTCAAGTAATAAAAACGCATTAAACCTTCATTTCTTACAAGTATTAGTCAGACTTGGTAGATACGCACCGATTACTATACCTATATAGTTGGCAAAGACCTTAAATTTTTGTACCCTTGACTCTCTCCTTTATTTTCCTTTTTAAGAGATCTGATTGTTTTTTTAAACCTTTTTTCTTTTATGTGTCGGTTACACGTAGCCAGTAGTTAGGTAAGTGATGAGTGGTAACTAAATCTCTGCCCCGAGAAAAATAAAATAATTACTTTTTTACCCTGTTCCTTAACAATTCATGTATTTTAAAAATTCCTTCATTAATTTTAAGAAGACATAAAATACAATTAAAATTATACTATTTTTTTGTGCATGTAAAAAAATGAGAGAAACGTAAGATAATTAATAAAAATCGAAGTTTAAAAAATTTATAAATAAAAATAAAAGGAGAATGTGCATCTACAATAAGAATACATATAAAAATAAGAAAAAAAGTTTAATTGTTAAGTTTTCAGACATTCAGAGTATCATTAAAGGATAAAAACAGTATGAGAGAGAAAAGAAAAAATAATAATTGAAAAAAATAAAGCACTAGTATATGTAAAATTATAAATAATTATGTGTAATTTGTTAAATAAACAACTTGGAAATATTATTAAAAAAATATTAGTATCTACTTATAAATTTGGACTATTCAGTATCTAATCAGGTATTGACTGACAATTAGTTAAATCATTTTACTTACTTGGTTAAGTCATTTTACTTACTTGGTTAAATCATTTTACTTACTTGGTTAAATAATTTTACTTACTTAGTTAAATCATTTAACTTACATGTTTGCGCTTTCTAAATTTATTTTTTAGGCATTCAGTCAATTTTTATCCCCGTTTTAAAACATACCTGATTCTCAGAGAGTCATTGAATATGGATGTTATATAGGTTTTGGGGACTTTTACATAATTTTAATTAGAATAAATAGCACCTCCAATAACATGCAATGCGCGATATTTCTAATAGTTATATCATCTGCCTGCAAAACTTTGCATACCAGTGACGTGCACTTCATAAAGACTGAAAAACTATGATTACCCTAATAATAACATACATTAAAAAGAAATTAAAAACTATTTTTAAAATATGATAAATATAATAACATCAAAATATATTTTTTCCGTATATTTATTCAGTTGATCACAGGTATCAGTATAAAATAGAATGGCCATTTTCGAATATTCAATGCACTTTTCGAACCCCAAATCGAAAAACTACACAAAACCTAACTTCGGTCATAGAGCAATGCACGCCACTGGTATATACAATTGTTTCATAAACGGTGCTAATATAAAGTAACCTGCCAGGTAAGTATGGCGTTGTAAAAAATAAAAATATATTTAACATTTTTACAATAATAATATGTTTTAACAAAATAACAAACAATGATATCCTCACTAGGTTTTGTCGTGGTGAAGATTTTATTTACAAAATATTAAATTACATAAAAAAATAAAAAAAATTCTAAGGTGTGGTGTTTTAAGTGCAGTTGAGTGGTTTCGGTGTTATTCTGTATTATTTGTAATTTTGGTAGGACTTAGATTTGAAGCATGATATCGATAAAAATTATGTAAAATAACTTATTTAGTTCAGTGGTTAGAACGTTGTCTCAGTAAGACAGATATCCTGGGTTCGATTCCCGGATGAAACTTATGACTTTTAATTTTATGTCTTTATCTTTTTCATGTTTCATTTGGGATTTGTTAATATTACCTTCTTCAATGATTAAATATTACAATGAAGTTTATAAGTTCCAATGAGTTAATTGTTATTTAAAATTAGGAATAACAGCCTGGAGTCGCCAGAGCTCATTAACTTTTTAAACATTCTCATACGATCAATACCAATTTTATGCAGGACCAATCTTAGGATAAATTCTCCAATTCCCTGTATTTGTGCGGAATATAACGCACAATTTCACAATATCGACATTCTTCACTATACCCTTTCAAAATATCGAACCGCAGTAATACGTACGACCACAAATTGATGCACGAATATAAAATGTATCTAAAGCATCTCCTGTCCCGATCCTATCTTCCTCTTCCTCTCCTTCCTTTCTTTTTATTTTATTTTTTTGTAATAAAACATGTTTACTTAACCACTTTCAGCATAAGAAACATTGTTGGCTTACCTTTAGTAAAACTTCCTTTTATATAAATCTGTATTAAGAGCTGTTTGTTTCTTACAAATAAATAAAAAGTTAAATAATTAGAATAAATTAAATATATTTTCCGTCGGCGCATTCACTTTTCCATGAAATTGAAAGTTGGATTAAACTCACGAAGATGAACATTATTTTTCCCTGTTTTACTGAGAATGGTTTATTAGCAGTTAGTAAGTCGGAGAGTGAAAGTGGCCACTGGGCAGTGACTAGTGGCTGGGGGGCATGGCCGGTACTACGTGGGTGTTGGGTGTTCGCTGTGTTTAGTGCTCGTGTTTGTAGTAACTCTCACCGCGGGCCTAGTTTGTCCGTGACCGTGCCGCGATCGATGGTACTGGAGTTACTTTTGATTGCGCGGTGACTTTGCGTGGTTTTAATGCGTGAATATTCTGTGAAAACATCAAGTATACCTATTGTAATGTTTCAAATTAGGTTCTAATAAATTTTTCAGATAAATTACATTATAGGTTTTGATAAATCTTTCTAATAAATTACCTGTTCTACACCTCCAAATTATGGCATTTTCGTCATTTTTTAGTATTTTCATGAAATCGTCATATTTTCATAAATACACGGAATTTTCATAAAATCATGACATTTTCATAAAATCATGGTATTTTCAAATATTCTTAGAATTTTCAAAAATTCATACATTTTCAAAAAATCATGATTTTTTCGTAAATTCGTGGCATTTTCATAAAATCGGGATGTTGACATAAATTATCATAAAATCATGGTATTTTACAAAATCCATGACAATATCTTATATCATAAGATCATAAGTCCGTGGCATTGTCATAATTTCATGGCTATGTCTTAAAATGGTGGCATATCGTATTTTCCTAGCATTTACAAAATTTCATGGCATTTTCATAAAATCTTGTCATTTTCTTAAATCCATGGGAATATCTTTAATTCACGATAACTTTATAATTTCATAACAATATCATAAATATAAGCCAAATAAAAAATAATAATAATAATTAAGCGATACCATAAATTTATGGCATTATCACAAAATCATGGCAGTCATGAATTGTCGGAATATCATAAATTCATGGTATTATTAGAAATTAATAGTCATATCAAATTGATTTCACTTCAACCCACAGAAACCCCATCTTACACACCATATTTTACAAGTTATTCTAAACTCCTCGAGTACGTTCAGAATTTCAATGAAGCGAGACCGACGCCTGCTGATGAAACCCTCGATACGCCAACAATCCACCAAACAAGTTATTACACATTAATACAAACCATCCATTAACATACTCATCAATTGACTGATGATTACGAAATGATAAAAGCCGTGGCCATGAGTTGCCGATAGAACTTGTCATCAGAACTTTCTTATCTTTTTGCATCTAAATGCTTATTTTTTATATTGTCCGGACTAATATCTGTTGGTATAATATACCATAATAATATACTCCATGGATCACTTCTACAGGTTTGTCTATGGGAAATAACCTCCGACAGTCACTTGTTAAACCGGTGTCAACCTGAATGGTCAATAAATCTACTTTACATTTACAAGTGCTTTTTAATATAACACCTTATACAACAATATCCAAACATAACATAACATTTAACATGACATTTAAAATGTAATGAGAAATAATAGAAAAAAGAATATAATCTTTATACACAAGTATAAAGCAATGGCCAATAGGACAAAAGTAAACATATAATTACTTAATCATTGAAGAAGATAATATTAACATAACCTAAATGAAACATGAAAGCGAAAAAACAACAGAAAAAAAAGAAAAGATATCAGTCGCTTAGCTAATGAGAACAGTTCAATTTATGTCATCTTCATCGATATCATATTTCAAATTCAAGGCTTTGTTGATATCATCCTCTATTTTCTATTCCCATATTATTGGCCGCTATCTTTATGATGATTACAAAGTTCTTCACGAACACAATTGCAAACTAGATAGTGTCTCGGATAAATATCCTGTTTTTTATTTATATGAGACGTCTATTGACTTTTTAATAAAAGAATTTAAAAAAAGAAGAATAAAAGATTTTTTTTTTTAAATTTTAATTATTTTATTGAAGTTTAATAACCTCATTGTAATATTTAATCATTGAAGAAGATAATATTAACATAACCTAAATGAAACATGACAAAGATGACATATTGACAAAGTCTTGAATTTGAAATATGATATCGATGAAGATGGCATAAATTGAACTGGTCTCATTAGCTAAGTTGGTAAAGCGGTTGTCCCAGAAAGACAGAGGTCCTGGGTTCGAGTCCCAGATGCGACTGATATGTTTTTATTTTCCGTTGTTTTTTACGGTTCCATGTTTCATTTAGGTTATTTTAATATTGTCTTTTTAAATGATTAAATATTACAATGAGGTTTTTAAAATTCAATAAAATAATTAAAAATTAAAAAAAAACGTATATATTCATGAAAGAAGATAATATCAACAAATCTTAAATGAAACATTAAACAGAAAAAGACATGGAAAATAAAATGTAACAGTCGCATTGGGAATCCCTCTAGATGACGTTCCCCTGTGTGGAGTTAATGTAAAAAAAGGCTATGACTTTTTGAGATCAACATTAGTTGTAACATAAATTTCGTAAACATGAACGAGAAGAAAAGTTTTTATTCTACATCTCTATAACTAACTCAAAAATGTTAAATCTTTTACAAAACATACCATAATTTTAAGCGTGGGTACAATTGACACATTAAAATACCTAGTGTTCTCCGGAGACTGGACTAACAGAAGTGTCGTATGTAGAAAATGGCGGTATTTACGCATTAGCGCAGTCACTCCTTGCAAGCCCTCTTCGGGGACTGAGTTTGCAGGGAGAAGTAGCGTATTCGTTATACAGCATAACATGCACGTAATATTAGTCGACTGAGATTAGTCTTCCAGGGTTAAAAATAATTTTAGTCCTTTAGCGTGAATTTGGGTTGACAAGTCTCGAAATTCCGAAAAATGGAGAATGGCATCCATAATTTTATTAGTGGACTGTAGAAGAGGTATTCATATTATCGAGTCTATGGGAAGGTACGAGTATATAGAACTGGATGAGTTGCAGCAAAATGAAATAGGGTGCTAGAGGAAAGTTAATAAAGTAAAACAAAATAATAATAAAATTAAAAAAATGTTAATCTAATATATATATATTTTTTTTTTATATAACTTATTGAGATTTATCCTCATTGTAATATATTTTTAATTAATAAAAACTCTCAAAATGAAAGATGAAACCGAAAAGATACAGAAAAGAAGAAACTAACACTAGACCTTGCGCTCTAATCCACTGAGCTACAGCTACCCCAATCTGTTCTGTCGTTTTTATGGGTATCATATAATCTTCAATTAAAACCCTTTTTATTTTTGGCTGCTACCCTTTTCACTAGATTGATTACAAGATTCAACCTGAATTCATTTGTAATCTTTAGATAGTGTCTCGGATATACCTAAGTGATTTTTATTTATATGGGACATCTGTTACTTTTTCTACAACGCTAGGATTAATATATATGCCTTTCTATTACAGACTTAAATCGAAAATGTATCTATTTTAAATAGAGATATATGTATAATAGCAATGACTTTATTACCAGTTGGTTTGGGAGCAGTAAATGAAAACATTTTGGATCCGGATCATATGAAAACGAAGAGTTTAAAAAGAAGCGCATTTATACTCGTATCAATAACATTGCTTTGAAAGGTAAAGATACTGAAAATATATTAATATTGAGTTTCGGGATTATATAAATTTAAATACATGTTTTCCGGAAATTCTTGGTAAACCGCTAGGTGACAGCACTGGTCAGGTGTTATTTTGAGACATTTTAAACTGAGTTTAAGCGATACGTTATTATCGTGGATTTGAACCACTTTTCCGTTTCTTTTTTTTTCAACAGATGTCGCTTAAACCAAAATTTTCAGTATATTCTCCAAGTATATTTTAAAAGAAAATATGATAAATATATTTAAATAAAAACCACGTCTATGAAACGAGTAATGTTTTACGTCGTCTCATCCTTTAATTCGATAAAATTAACATTATTGTTTCCAGCATCTAGTATTAACAAATCACTTTCTACAGCATTTCATTCAACCGGGTGGCAATAATATTTCGCTGGCTTTATACGGTGCAGAAATACTTGTAAAACAGAAGTGAAAAGAATAATTTGCATGACACAAGACACCATGAGCAAAATGCAAAAGTTATGGAGTGACAGAGGCATAATGAAGACCACTAAGATGAAACTCATCCGGGCGCTGATTTTCTCCATATTTATTTACAGTATGGCAATATGGACACTCAGAGTCAGCAAAAGGAAGTAGAGAGATGCCCTCGAAATGTTGTGTTGGAGAAAAATATGGATTCCATGGACAGCCAGGCGTACAAAACATCAATTCTGGAAGAGCTTTGCATCCACAATAGGCTATCAACTGTCTGCCTACAGCGTATCATCAGATCATTTGGACATGTTGCTCGTCAAACCGAGAACTCTAACCTAGAGATGCTTATGGTCACTGGAAAAAGGCAGGAGAAGCAGAAGAAGGTCTCCGATGTGTTGAAGTGACAAAATTTCTCAAGCGTCCGTAACGGCGGTGTCTCCACGCAGTGCAGAATCGCAAGGAGTGGAAGAGTCTTGTACACCAGGGAGATTGGAGTGGGGGACACGATCCTCAGCAATTCAAGAAGAAACTGTGCAGACCAGAGATGTCTTGAGAGGTGATAGATATAATTATTTTCGAATAATAGTAATATCATGCTCAGATAAGAGAAAACCATTTTACTGAATTAATAAGAGAATATTAGATGGAATACAATCAATACAGTGGAATGAAGATGAAATAAGCATCTATGTAAATTTATGACACCCGAGGGAATGAAAAAAGTGGGAGGGACCTCTAAAGAAAAACGTATTCTAATCATTGAAGAACATAATAATAAAATGAAACATATAAAAGATACAGAAAATATAGAGAAAACAGTCATAACCGGGACATGAACTCAGATGCTCTATTCTTACAGGGACAAGTGCCTCTATCAATTGAGCTGTTGAAACTTAATTAGAATCGGTCATTGTTATCGATCATTTTCCTCAATCCCTTTGTAAAATTTTACCGGGATATATTTAGAACCTAGATGGTGTCGCTGATATACGCATCCAATTTTATTCACACGCGACATCCATTGGGTTTTCTATAAGTTTAGTCTAGAATGAATATTCAATTTATTAGAAATGACTTGTTGAAGCTTATAACGGTGCTTTTATTTGTTTAATATATTCATCAAGATTTGTTATCTTCTTCAATGATTAAATATTACAGCTCCAATAATTTATTTCCGATAAATTGTTTCCACGCCGCATTTGATTTTAATATATTTTTAATCATTTAAGATAATATTAATAAGTCTCAAAATTAACATTAATTCATCCTATTCCGTTCCGCTGGTTTTACCGGTAACATATTTAGATTTCAAAGAACTGCCAATATCATCTTCAATTAATTGTCCACATATTTTTAGCTGCTACCTTTTAATCATGACTACGATATTCTACCCGAATTTATTTGTACATTTTTGATAGTGTCTCGGATATACTAGGTCCCGGATAGACCGAGAGTTCGAGCCCCAGTTGCTACCGTTATCCTTTTCTTTTCTGTGTCTTTTCGGTTCCATGCTTCATTTTGAGAGTTGTTAATATTATCTTTAATGAATAAAAAAATATTACAATGAGGTTTATAATCCTAAATAAGCTATTCCAAAAAAAAATTAACTTATTTTCATACTAATTAAATATGCGAGTTTCTTGAGAGGAGCAACAAAAAATGGCTTTTGCCCGTTAGTTAGCGGAAAAAATGTCATCTTGCGGAGGTATGTATTGGGAATGTGTGCCCGGGCACCAAAAAAACCACGCCCGGTTCTGCAGCAAGCTGTAAAACCTATACATACCTTGGCCCACCTTGGCCGCCAACAGAAGTTAAACGTACTTTCACTCTCGTTTTCCCGCAAAGGAGAAAGAATGAAAGGTGTGTTCACATTATTCGCATCGGCCACTCGAAAAAAAGTTTCTTCTTTTTGTGAAGTAATTTGATACTTTTTACGGCACTTTCAATGGTGAATTACCACCAGACGAGAATGCTGGAAACGTCAGCACGTAGAATTTCGATTTTCTCACCTGGTACCAACGTCTAATCGACGGCTTTAAATTGGGCTATGCCATCTCTGCTAAGACAAAGTTTGAGAAAATTGTCAACTCTTACTTTTGATACGAAAAATCTAATGACTTTGTTTTATATATGTTTGTAGAAAGCATTCAATTTGTGGAATGTGAAAACATTCTACATGGTGTAAATTTGCGTAAAATACTGATTAAAAATATAGAAAAAAATGCATCAATTGTAAATAAAAAGAAAATCATAAGAATCGAGTGAATCATTACGTAGTGGAGTGCCGATACCAACCCTGCCGTAGTTGGTTTAGGCGTGTAGAGCTGATGAACAAAGAAAGAAGTGTATTGAGAATAT
The DNA here is from genome assembly GCA_022606495.2 of Halesus radiatus. Lineage (NCBI taxonomy): Eukaryota > Metazoa > Arthropoda > Insecta > Trichoptera > Limnephilidae > Halesus > Halesus radiatus. Next base: position 180,469 of record JAHDVE020006615.1, read on the forward strand.
ATGATACGAAAGTAAAAAAAGTCGTGGACGTCCGAAGAAGACAGAGAGTGAGAAAAAATCAAATACTTGTGTCGGGTCGTGTCAAGAGCATAATAATAAAATAGTATGTCTACTGGAGGCTCACGTCAGTGACATCGATTGTAAATCGCCGGTTTCCTCTTCATTGCCTTGAATAAGGTTTTTGTAAATGAAACATAAACTTTAAGTGGTTGGACAACTGACTGATTGGGCCATTCGCTTCCCTATTTATTGGGCTAAGATTATACGCTTTCTACACGTATTAATATGCAGCAATAATTCTTATCTCTACACTGGAAACTGCTAGGAATACATGGGTTACTAAGGAAACACAGTAATATATATATAAATGCTTCATAGTGCTGAAGATTAAATACCAATGTCTCACGATTTCATTGTGCGAATAATTCAAATAAAGTCAAACAATGGACGTTATCAACTATGAATCATGCTGAAATGTATTAAAACTAAACGCATAAATTCCTTAATTAATTCAATCATAACATTTTAGGTAATAAGACTGCTGTCCGATACAGTATAAAAGAAACGTTATGTGAATGTGAATTTAGCAAGGAGTGTGTTCCGAGACAGAGCTGTGTGACGGTTTATCCTCTCTGCCTATCTCCACGGGAAAACGGCGTCAAGGTTAGTTAGTTAGTAACAGTAGCAAAGCAATGAACTTTAGATTCTTCCAACTGCAGCAGCGTTCCGGTATATTCCAGTTAACTCCTCAAGCACTGTATTAACGCAAAGTTTATTGACTTGTCAAAATAACCGTAAATAATAGCTCTTTTGACCCCTGCAAAATTGGTATGCTAATATTAATATTGACCTTAAATATTTTGAGGACATTTCTATCTCACATAACATAGCATAATCACGATATAATAACAAATTATGTAGGTCGGTCGTATAAACTTAGTATTATTAAGTAAACTTTTGCATGCAAATTAGTATCTTATTTAAAAAAATATATATAATAAAATGGTTTTAATAGTGTTATGATGGTTCGTTAGCGTGTCGTCGTAACAGTGGCATAGCAAAGCTCTGGCAGGTGGGGCTGTTGCGCCGGGGACGGGTCATAAAGAGGCTCAGCGAGTTAATGTTAAAAATATATATATTGTATTAAATAATTAGAAACATACTTTGTATACACCACTTTTATCAAAATATATAAATATTTATTTGAATATATTCCCGAGGATGACAGCATTGCTGTCGAAATATGTTGAAATATTTATATATTTTGATAAAAGTGGTGAATACAAAGTATATTTTTAAATTATTTAATTAATAATGACGCCAAAAAGTAACAAATTGTTTAAAGAAATTATATGTATTGTAATCCAGTTATGTATAGTTTTCACTTTCACTCTGTTATAAAGCTGAATTAATCAAATCGAATGTGTATGTGAATAAATATTGAATTGTTTCGCCTGTAGCGCTTATAAATGATGGCGTTTATTTGAATTAACATATAGATTGTTACAATATTTTATTCAAATGTGAATTTCAATCGTTTCATTTTTTTTCCTTTGACAGAAGATTAAAATATTTCTTTAGACAGACAAAATAAATTATAGGATTGTGGGTTATTTACAATACTTAATTACTTTTTAAGATTTCGATCAAATATTGAAAAAACCTACATATTTTGTCATATATTACAAGAGAAAAAACAAAAACACTTATTTCCACAAGGAAAAAAATGTAACGCCGTGAACTAAAAATGTTTTAAAAAACTGTTCAATAATGCAAGGCTAAAGACAATAAAAAAAAAACAAACAAGGTTGACCACAAAACAAGGCTTTTAATCATGTAACCAAATTCAAGAGGCCATAATATATATTCCAATATGAATGAGTACATTTTAGAACAAACCCACATTCATATACGCTTTGGTGTCTTATTTGCTAGGCGAATGATATTAAACACTCGTATTACTAGAAATGCCAACAAAGATTTACTCCAAATTCCTGTAATTCATATTACTTTCGGGCAACGGAATTTTAGATACTTTGAGACAAAAATTTACAACATTCTTGCGGTTAGCATAAAAAAATCTGATTCACAAAAAATATTCAAACAAAATGTACAAAAATTGGATTAAAAGTAATGATAGGGCGTTTACCGGTGCACTCACCAAAATTCGAAATGATTGATTCAACGATTTACGAAGCATATCTTAATATAAGTGTATATTCATAGGTATTTTAAAATAATTTGCAAAATTACTGCCTCAACACAGGCTAGCCTAGTGAGGCGGGTTATGTGAAACTTCAACTATACCTGTTATTATATTATTTTACTTTATAAACCACCGTACACTTACATTATTATATTATACATGTCTTTTAGTTATAGTTAAATTTAATTACAATAAAGATATTATTATTATTATACACCGCTAACAGACTTGCCCAGGGGTCCGTGAGCTTATGACCACGCCACTGTATCCTGCTGAATATTAATATGAGTGTTGAATAATATGTTATCCTAATTCTAAGCGGATTATATTCATAACAAATATTTTATTTTTATGCAACAGTATGCAGAGAAATGCAATAAATATTTTTGTAACATTGCTGATACGTCAAAACATATAAAATGGCAAAATTTACTATAATTGCGTGAAGCAGCAAAAACTTTTAAATGGTGAGAAATGGACTTACGAATTATTAAATGTTTTTGTGGTTTGAAATTTCAGATTTTCAAATTAAATTCCTTATAATAAACATTTGAACTTTCCCGGATATCTTTGAAGGCTGACTGGATTTAAGTGTTTGTTACTTGGCGTATCGCTTAATATTTTATGTATCCTTAATTTTATTTTTATGTATGCTCGTACATATAAATAAATAAATATCTTTGAAGGACACACACAGGTTAACACTTATCTCCACATATTCCGGAATAAAATTATGTGTTATGATATTTAGTGAATAAACACATCATATAAATGAACTTAAAATATGTATATATGACATATATGTATTGTTTTAAATTAATGTAAATCTAATTTAAGAATGCTATTATTAATTTCTGCAAGTATTTTTGCGGTTAATCCACATTGTGACGACTTACTAGTTTGAACATGGCCTTGAGGTGATTTTTCACAAGAACGTCGCTATACAAATCATCCAATTATTATTATTAATATTGTTGAACGCCGAAACAGCTGTCATAATAATAAAAAAATAAAAATACTTGCAGAACATAATAATAACATTATTAAATTTGATTTACATTCAACTCAATAAATGGAGTTCTACGAATAAAACACAAAAAGATTTAATAAATTAAAACATGTAAATCGGTAGAAAAAATTATTCATGTTAAATTGGTGGAGTTAATTTAAAGATTATTTAGCTACGTATAGCTTAGTTTTTCGATTGATTATCAGATTACAAAATACAATACAAAAAAATATCTTTCTCATTTTAAAAATAAATACGTGAGTACCGCATTAGAATCCCAACTACTACCAATTTTCTGGAGCCAGCGATACTACGGCATCTTTATTTGGGACATGTTGTGAGGCTGAAGGTAGTGAGGAAGAGAAAAAAGAATGTGGGGAAGTATCTGGCTATTCAGATCTGATAACAAAACACGTCTACAGCCATTTCGAACAATATTTCAATTCTGAATGCTGGTCTTTGACCAGAGTGATATTGAATGTGCCTACCACTCTGGAACATGCCGATATATTTATATATATTATTTTAAATAAATAAATTTTAAAATAACACGATTTAATCGAATAAAGAGATTTGAGCCTGTGACCTCCAGATTCGTAAGAGAGAATCATAACCAGTTAATCATGGAGGGCCTATGAATGTTTTAATTATGTTTGACGGCATTAACGATTGATTTTCGTAGTTTTTGTGAGTGGGACCAGTTATTTATACCGTGAGCCGTAATTTGTGTTTCCAACGCACTTGAATTTAGTGCAACCCAGCGATAAAATTCAAACACTTAAATAGCCAAACACTACATTTAATTAATTCACGTTAATACGGGTTTCGTGTCTTGAGGTTGTCGTGCATTGATGTCTCGTGCATGCGGTCGGAACGCCTTCCTTCACGGAGGAAAGTGGCCCACTTTGGGAATTAATATACAGTCAATGGATTGTGGATATACCTAGTATATGATAATAACTGATATTCGATTTAAGCATTATTTTGGTTGGCCCTTCAGGGTCCTCTCTACTTGTGATCGAACCCACCTAAAAGTATTGCGACATTTATGATTCAATTTAAGATTTGAGCAATGAAATAATTTAAAAAACAATCATCCCGTTTCACCGCAGGGGTAGGCAGAGAGGATAGATAGCTACACATCTCCGTATCGGCACACACTCCTTTGTCTCAAACATAACTACTGTTCTGTTTTTATGATTCCTGACATGACTTATCTAAAGTTTTTAATTCACTTGGTCGTGTCATGTTTTCCTCGTGCCTTTAGTATTTAAGTTATAATTTGCAAAAAAAAACATCGAAAAATACAGCCTTACTAACCTATTACACACACATTTGTCTGCTGTAATACATATTCGCTAAATATCCGACGGGGAACATTTTAGCTGACTAAATCAGATAAATCGTACAAAGTTTTTGATGTCGGCATATTTCCAAAGCAGCTGGACAAATTTTTTTTTCAAAAATAACTTCAAATGAATAACAAATGATTTCCAAAATTTCCTCTAGAAAATAAGAAACCCTCCTTTTGTGGCCTATATTTTATAATAAAAAAACGGAAATCAAGAAAACTCGCTCCAATGTTTTTAATATATGTCATACCGTTAGTATCGCGCTGGTGTAAGACCACCACTCAGACTCGAAATGTTGCATGGAATGACTTTATCCATGGTTGTTGACAAGATCTGAAGAGCACAATTCTTCCCAACCTTCCTCTTTCCCATTTTCTTTGCTTGCCCGTTCGGAGTGTGCCATAGTCTCACTGACTCCGGATAGTCGAGAGCAGTTCAAACTATAGTGTGGTATTCGCATAAAAATAAAATAATTTGATTCAGTGATGCTCAATCATTCATTATTTTTGTGTTTATTTAGTAAAACTCGATTATTTTTTTTTGTAAAATTTTACGTAAATCGTATTTAATAATTTAATTATTATGACAGCTGTTTCGGCGTTCAATGCCATTTTCAAGCTGTGGTAAAATTTATTTCAATTTCGTGACATGAGTATTTGCCTCTTTCAAGTTCAAACCTCCAATTTAAGTAATATGGATAGTATAATAAGGAGACCAAATGACACAGGAATATTTAAGATGGTGGTGAACAAATAATTGACAAGTAGTTACTCAACAGTTTACACAGGGGTGGTGAAATATATCCCATTTAAAATCTCCATATTTTCTTTAACATAATTCAAACATGGCTATTTGACTGTAAACCTAAATTGATGAAACCCGTATTCGATTGCCAAATTCATTGGAGACACCACGACATCCGGGAAACTTCATTTCGAAACGAATTCTCATAACTCAATAAATACCACAATATGTAATGCCAATAATACACTAGCATTCATTCAAAGAAACGTTCATCGTATAGCGTGATTAATAACGTTAAGTAGATACACAATATTTTGTAAGTATGTTGCCAGACTTCTTGCATAATTTTCAGACAGTCAGATAGTTAGTCAAAATACTATGGTGTTTCCCATTGCATAATGGTGAAATGGACAGTGAGCCGGATATACGAAACTGAGATGTGCAATTAATAATAATTCAGGTATCGAAATGATATGATTTAATTTAAAGAAAATGATGGATCTTGCAATGTGATGTGTTAACGGTTTTTTGGTGGCCTGTGAAGTCGTGTTGATAAAACTAATTTTCTGAGGTAATATTAATGTACTTTTTTAAAGAAATACCCACATTTCCCGAGTGCGAATAACCTAAAAATATTTAAAAACCTTCATTATCATGATTAACGGTCTAACTAACTAACTAACTAAACATAACGCCGTTTCTCCGCAGGGGTAGGCCTTGATCGTGCCATGTCTTCCTCGGTCGTCCCAGCTTCTTCTTCCATTCACATTCGCGTCATATATTCTCCTTACACTCCTTTCTTCATTCATTCGCTCTACATCCCCAAACCATCTAAGCGTCTCTTTCTTAATCTTGCTCACTACGCTTACCTAAGGCTTGCATTCTTTACGAATCTCAATATTTTTCACATGATCATACTCGTACATGGTTTTACCACACATTCGTCTCAGAGATCTCATTTCTAAAGCATTCAGTCTACTTTCATCCTTCCTCTGCCAGTTCCATGCCTCATTGCCATACATCACGGTTGGTATCAGCACTCCATTGTGGACTGCATGCTTCGCTTCTTTGGACAACTTTTTGTTTGCGCCAACCGTGTTCAGTCCTCCGTTAATGGAGTTTCAATGATTAACGGTCAGCACGCAAAAATGCACACTTCAGGATGCTAACTCAAGAAATACTACGATTGATTTATCTGTAACTTCTATGGGTAATTAGGAAAATGTATAAGGTTTCATCCATCTTTTGAATTCTATTTGAAATAGATAATAGAAGTAACACTTTCAAATTGCTGTTACTGGCGTTCAAGTGTTACTTTTTTTTCAAACATTTTAGGATATATTTTAAAGATTTTAAAGATTACAATTTGAGAATTTTTTATTTTGTAATCCTTACATTTTCCGAACTACCTGTATTAAAATTACAGATATATCATTTATGGAATTGCTTGAGTTAGCAACCTGCAAAGTGATATTTGGGGCCATTTTTGAGTGCTGGGCCTTAAAAGCGGAAAGTGTTGCTTCTGATGGAATACTTAGGCGGAGGAATTATCCTGTAATGACTGTATGGGAAGCCGACGTGTTTGCCACTCGGCTACTAACCGATCAATGGTTCAATCGGCAATTCTGAATAAAGTAGGAATTTGTATTTTAAAGGTTTTGAAATGTGAATTAATGGTCTGCAAACGCATTCACGTGTATAAAAATACGCGAAAGTATTAGATCATTTCTTTTCCATGTGATTTTTAGTGGAATTGACTTAAGATTTGTTATTGCGTTTGATAAGTTCAAACCTTTACACAAATACAATAATATTATTACTGTTAAATGTACATAATATATGTTTACCGGAATGAAATGATATTTTTTCACTTCCAGAATGTTTTAAGTGGAACACTTAGTTGGGGAAGGTTTTATTAATTGAAATAATTTATTTTATGGTATTTTAATAATTTAAACAACCTAGTGTGTAGTTTGTTAAATCATTGTTATAAATCAAACCGCGCAACGTGCATGGAATATTGGAAAAATATTTTCAATTATAAAGGTTAACTAAAGAGAAGGAAATTCGTTTTAAAATAAATGGTTCCACGAGTATATTAAAAACAAAACAAAGAAAACAGAACCACATAACAAGACTTAAACAATAAAAATAAGATTCAATCATTTACTATAGTAAATATTAGTTTTCCTGTCGGTAAAATACATCAAGAATAAATAAAAATATTAAAATTAAATTCCTACTTACATCCAAGATCCTCAAAAAACTTCGACTTGAGTGGTACATCATCGTAGAAGTGTCCCACATCCGGTTTGGGTTTTTTATTTCCTCCCGGACCCATTGGTTTCCTGTCTCCGCCATTATCACTGTTAGCACTACTTCCATTTCCTCCCTTATAGTCCTGCATAGCCTTCTTATCATCATCCACGTAGTAGATCAAAGGCTTCAATTTGCTACCCTCAGCAGAACCTACTGTAGAATTCGTAATGTATTTATTGATTTCTAAGACTGGCTTGATTAATGACTCGCTTTGTGAAGAAATTGTAAAATCTGGTTTAATATTTGAAGGCTTGAATATGTTGAATGGTCTTTCCGTTGTGGTTAAAGACGAAACAAATGTTTGATCGTCAAATCCGTTCAATTGATCTCTTTCTGTTGTCAAACCATCCTGACTATTTCCAAAGCTGATTTTGGTTGCAATATATTTCACTGGGTTTTCCGGTTTTAGTTTGACGATGTACGGCTTGTCGTCAAATCTGTCGTCGAACGGTTTACGAATTCCCGTAATGTAATACTTCTTTCTATTGGGATTGAAAGCATTTTGATTTGGGTAAGGGTTTTCGTAATATTGAACTCTTTTTGGATTATTTTGACCCCCATTCAAAGGTATAACAGGTGTTTTACTGATTAGAGTCCATCTGTTATAATCTGAAGGTCTCTCGTTATAGTATCTTGGTTCTGCTTCACTCAAATCTGCATGATCTTCAACAGTGTCTGCTGTTTCTAATGCTTCATCTTCAAACACTATCCGGTCATCTGCTATTGTAGAATGTAAAAAAAACAACAAGCAAATAGCAAATAAAAGCATCGTTTTTAAATCTAACACATTTTTGTTGCTTTTCTGTTGTAAATCACTCACTTTTAATGTCATTTTACGTCAATGTCTTTTACGTCTTTCTACTGTGAAATATAATCAGCTGTTACAACGAGGTAGATACACTTAAGCGAAGCTAATGGTCCTCGGGCAGATGCTCAAATTCTGTACTTAACTGTAGTCATGTCATTAAACGGGTTTAAAATTTGTCACTGTTTTTTACTCAAATAATAATAATTTCAACGGCTCTATTATTAAAATCACGTTTTAATGTCAATATTGAAAGAAAATTCGAAACAAATATATATTTTTTTTATTTAGCACAATTTCAAATATTACGTTATGTTTAAAATTTAAGTTCAAATTTCTAAACAATTCAGAAACTGTGAATTTCATTCATTTTTTAAGATGCGATTACATTTTACTTTTGTATCGAAGCTAAGAAGAACAAATTTACTCAGAAAACACTTCCAAATTCGAAAAGAGTTAATATTGAAGCATATTTTAAAAACAGTTTATAGAATGTATATTTTTTAATTAAAGTTCAAATTTAAAAACAACTCTGAAATTACACAATACGAAGTCAGAAAACACTTCCAAATTTGTAAAAAAACAACTTTACGATAACTCAGGAAACCAGCGAGTTCCCACCGAGCGACAATTTCTCCGGCGATCTGACGCGAGTTTGGAGAAATGATTCAACTGCTTCTATAGGCTAGTCTGAAGCTAGAAGATGCCTTTCTCCCGCGGAGCACCGATGGATACTAAATAATTCTCTGATAGCGCTGACTTCAGTGTCCCGGGTATTGAGCGGTGATTTGTGACTTGTGACCAGCCAATTATAAGTCTTTCTTGAGTCTGGTTGAAAGGTGATTTTGATCGAGGATAGGGGGAGATGTGACTGCTTATTTTTTTGTGAACGTTGAAAGAACGATTTTGTTTACAATCACTTCGATTTAGTGCCAAATAATTGATAGTAGGGTCTTGATGAAATTACAATATTATAGGAATAAATGCGTGTGCAGTTTTATGTTACTTAATTAAAATATGTTATTTTACATTTATTTATTACGATATAATATTAATACCATATTTGCGGCACATTCCAGAGTGGTAGATACTCTCAATTTCGCCCTTATGTAAGACCACCATTAATAATCGAAACGTTGCTTGATTTAGTTTTAGTCGTGTTGGGAGACCAGATCTGAATAGTCAGGTAATCTTACCATGCTCTCTCATACCTCCCTCCATTTTCCATTCCCTACAGCATCGCAACAATTGGGGATGCCGTAGTCCCACTGCTTCCGTTTAAGATCAGAGCAATGAAATAATTACTTACGTAATGATAGAACAATACGTATACTTTAAATGAAACTTTTATAAAAAGGTACATGTTTCATATCCTAACATTTTAATATAAAAATAACCTATTTTACTATTTTGTCTTAAAGCAAATAGATATGCCCCCTTTGAAAAAAACCTGTATTTATATTTCTTATAATAAATACAATAGATAATAGTGATTACTTTTGTTGTATTTCACTGTTCACAAAGCCGGTGATCTTCGAGCATTGATCTTGAAGTAAGTTCAATGTTATTTGGCAATTGGTTGCCTCACAAAGGAAACCCATTCAACCGTTGAATCGTTTTTTATAATCGATAGGAAATCACGAACAATTTATTTAAATATCACAGAAATAATGGAACGGTTATAAAAAATAATAAAAAAAGTGATAATGCTATGTTATTTTAGAAGGCAAAATCATAATAATATATTGTTGCTAAAGAATTTTGAATTATCTCACCAACATTAAATTACACCAAATTTTTCTGCTCTAGAGATGATTTTTAAACTTATTTATGAAGTGAAGATTCATTATTATTTGATTAATGCGATTAGACGACTTGTGCGAATATGCCAAGAGTACGCAAACTTACATAACTTGCTGTACAACTCGAAAAAATCAGTTATAGTTGTATTTAAATACAAGAAGGAGCCACTAAATGTCCCACCAATCTGGCTAGAAGATAATATTATACTACCTGTGGCTTCACAGGTTGAATACCTGGGACATATCTTTACAGAAAACATGAATGATGGGAAGATATGAAACGACAAAGAAGATCCATTAAAATATGCGCCGGAATGCTCGCAAGGCGGTTTTACCAATGTAGCGACGATGTCAGAAACTACTTTTTAAGACATACAGCACTACTGAGCTGTAGACGCAATACTGGGACAAGCTAAGGGTGTGGTATAACAACGCATACAGGCAACTTCTGCAGCTTCCAAAAAACAAGGTTCTGCAGTGCATCTACGATGTTCAGTAAAGGGAGGGTCTACTCATTCCCCAACTTACTTCGCCACCGACTAGCCAGTTTCCAGGGCAGGACACGGAAATCGACCAACGAGTGCACCCGAGTGGCTCAGCTCTCCACTCATGAGCGATGGATGCAGATTATGCGGCTACCACCCGGAAAGACGATTCCTTAATTTAATTATATTTAATTTTTGTTATTATTAACTATTATTTTTATCATTTTCTTTCTGTGAAATTTATTTTAAATTTCATTATAATTTTTTTTTTTTTTATATTTCTCTCATTTTCTTTTTACACATTTTATCATTTTTATTATATTAGTAAATTGTACATATCTCATGTAATATGGCAGATCGGGTCTGCACTATCCACTCAATCCTGCTGGATTAAAAACATTAGTAAAAATAAATAAATAAATAGTATTATCTATTTAATGAATATTTTAATGGGAGACCCTCTGAAGAAGTAGCTAAATGCTGATAGAATGATGATATATTTATAAGACTTGGGTACGAGATAGTTTATATTTTTCTTACTTAGTAAATATACTTACTAAGTAATAAAATTTATTTTCAGGTGCAGAATTCAATCAATAATAAAAAAAATAAAAAAAACTATAAACATTCACACTCTTGAACATAGATAAAGACAAGGACTTCATAATATTGCCATAAAATATATTGTACATGTGTGTTGACTCTACTCATAGTTTGTGTGTGTTTGTTTTTAAATATGAACACCGCACATCAGTTTCAAATGCTCGGTTCCAGTGTGTCTATGGCAATATATGATCTTTAGGGCACGTAAGGAAGAGGTTTAAAAACACCTGGTAATTCAGATCTAGTCGCTCAAGGCCAGCGAATTGTTTATTATTTCTCATGCAATGTGCCACAAATTGAAGTATATATATTTTTTACCTTAATTGATTGAAATACATACATACACCGATTAAATAAAAATGTGTTTGTTTACCCCGGGATTTGACCCCGCGACCTCTGGATTCATAGCCGATGATTTTAATTGCTCGCCAACGGAGGTCATCAAAATAATATTGCCAAAATCACATAAAAAATTTTGAAAAATAAATATTTCGGTTTATGTGGGTATTTTAGTTTAAAATAAAAAACACAATTTTGTATAACAAATAATTTCCTCTTAATATTAACAAATAATTTAAAATATCGAAAGACATCTTGCTCATAAATCGAAATAATATTAATTATTATAGTACAACAGACATGTAAAATTATTGTATTGAATTTTCAAGCCGATACAAAGATCTACTTCCCGAGTAAACAATATCTGTCTATTTAAATCCATGCACACATTACATCTGTCATAATGTATGCACACAGTGTTATGAGTGTGTTGGTTCGTAGGTTGGTGGTATGTGCGGTGTGTGAGTGAGTGAGTGAGTGTACCACGTGACCGGTTCGGTAAGGTCGTCAGCTATTCGTTGTTAACTTTCTTCTCCATAAGCCCATTTCTCTATTGCACGGCTTCTCAAAATATCGTGTCTCGGTTATAAAATGCATATCATACATTAAACTTTTATACTTTATACTTAAACTTTTACATCTCAGACGTAATTCATTAATACTCTACACTAAATTAAAAAATGCATATCATACTTTAAACTTTTATACTTTAAACTTCTTTAATACTTAAAATTTTACATCTCAGACGTAATTCTTTAATACTCTACACTAAATTAAAAAATGCATATCATACTTTAAACTTTTATACTTTAAACTTCTTTAGTTTATACTTAAACTTTTACATCTCAGACGTAATTCATTAATACTCTACACTAAATTAAAAAATGCATATCATACTTTAAACTTTTATACTTTAAACTTCTTTAGTTTATACTTAAAATTTTACATCTCAGACGTAATTCTTTAATACTCTACACTTAATTAAAAAATGCATATCATACTTTAAACTTTTATACTTTAAACTTCTTTAGTTTATACTTAAAATTTTACATCTCAGACGTAATTCTTTAATACTCTACACTTAATTAAAAAATGCATATCATACTTTAAACTTTTATACTTTAAACTTCTTTAGTTTATACTTAAACTTTTACATCTCAGACGTAATTCATTAATACTCTACACTAAATTAAAAAATGCATATCATACTTTAAACTTTTATATCTCATATGTGATTCATTATTACTCTACAATAAAATAAATTTAAAAAAAATACAACATACTTTAAAAACAAAAACAAAAACATATTTATTTTTTTATTTTTTTTATTTACTCTATGGATTCTTTTATATTCTCTCATGTATATGTATATTAATATGAACTAAACTTATCAATTTGAGTGTCCTAAAACGGGATTTGTTCCTAGTTGGACAGTCAAAGCCTTCTTAAATATTTCTGTAAAATAATGTGTGTTTCAAATAAATATTATTATTATTATTTACATTAGGTTATGTGACACCAGTATTATATTTTATGTTTTCTTAAAAATATATACATTATATACTTATTTTAATATAACGTAATACGAAATAATTATGAGACATAAGTACAAATCGTCGTCAACGGAAAAATAACTCCCCCGTGTCAAAATTTATTATTGACACATAAGCGTTTTTAAAAACATAAATTACACTTTGTAGTTTTAAATGCCACAATTCTCAAATAAATACCTTACAAATATTTCTTCAATAGATGTGAAATTACTGTGTGGTTTCATTTTTATTAATATGAGCAAGTGATGTTTTGTATAAACAACTATTTAATTTTTTTTTACATGAATACCGCACAAGAGTATCAACTGCTCCCAACCGCCCGGAGCCAGTGAGACTATGGCATCCCCAATTGGGAAATGTTGTGAGGCTGAAGGTATTGGGAAGGGGAAGGAGAAGGGGAAGATGAAGGTGGGGAAATACCTGGCTATTCAGATCTGGTCACCAAACACGGCAAAAAGCCATTTCAAGCAACGTTTCAATTCTGAATGGTTTTCTTGCACCAGGGCGATACTGAGAGTATCTTCCACCTGGAACGTGCACAAATATACTACATATATTATTTTTAATTAATTAATTGAGAAACAGCACAAATTAATTAAATTAAATTTACTTTCGCACGCCGGGATTTGAACCCGCGACCTTCGGATTCGTAGTCGAGAGCCTTACCCCTCGACCATGGAGACCGTCAACTTAATATATAAATTTCGACATGTTTCGGAAGCGAAGCTTTCCTCATCTGGATACACAGAATACATGACTTCCGAAACATGTTGATACTTAGATATTAATTAGTGGTTTTTACAAAATATTTTTTATTCATTTTATTACAAATATGAAAATAATTTTCATTCAACCACACGGGATATTTTTTTCCATTGACGATATTTGCGACTTAAAATTTTACGGAAAGCTAAGAAAATGTGACAGATATTTAATTCATAGGATGCAAAATATTTAATAAAAAAAATGTTGTGATTCATTGACTAACATTTAAAAAAATAATGATTAATTATCGATAAAATCATTATTTTTAATAACCCGTCCAAATTAGAATGTTTTGAGAGTGAATAAAATCACACGAATAAGTCGTCACAATGTGGAAACCGCAGTCTTAAATAGCTGGCACAATAATAAAAACTAAAAATATTTGCAGAACTTAATAATAACATTATTAAATTTGATTTACATTAGATTGCAAAAAAAAAATCAACGGAGTTCTACGAATTAAACACAAAAACAATTAATGGACTAACATGAATCTCTTTTCAAAACTTTTTCACCGGGGATTGTGTAAATATCTCACATAGTACGGGTCACACTATCGTGTCATCTTGGGATCGGGTAACGTAACGTAAAGGTTAAATAAATATTCCCTGTTCGATTCAGGGTCACTCTAAATCTTATTTCTTTTCTGTATATTATTTTATTCATAATGTTGGGAGATTATTAATATTTTTTTCAAGAACAAGAAAAAAGTTTGACTAGCGCTGAAGTTCACCTGAAATATGAACCGGTTAATGTTTACGATTCAAATTATTCCTCTCGACACGTGAAGTCCAAGTTCCTGGGCTGCACTGGCTGCACCTTAATCTGTACCTGCAAATAAAATATAATTCTTTTTCATAGTATATGCACTGCATCTGAAAATGGCAGCCCTTCTCATAATCGTTTTGACGTTTCTCTGGTACTTAAACGTAATTGTATATCTCTATCTATTTATAATTTTATTTTATTTTATTTATAATTTATTTATAATTTATTTATAATAAGTGGCAAATAAATAAGGTGTTTAAACATTAACACTTATTCTGAATTTGCCAATCATATTTTAGAAACCAATCATTCTTTTCAAATAAATAAAGGTTTAAATTTTTTACATACAAATGCAACCGTTTTTTTTTTAATTTTAGAATAAAAAAAAACCGTTAATAGTGAACAAAATTTAATAAATAATCAAATTTCTTTTTAAAATATCTATCTGTTGAATTTATTTTGATATTAATATTAACAATAAATATAATTTTTTTATTAAAATTTTGATTGATTACTTACCTACTTTAATTCTTTTTCGTTTATGTTTATCATTTGTCTATACTTCACATTATTATTTTTTAGAATTCTATACATCCTGATGAAGAAAGAATCGCTTTCGAAACATGTTGATATCTGTGTATATTAATAAAGTGGTGAATACAAAGAAATTTTTTAACTAACTTATTGCCAAATAAATTGTTTAGTTAATTTTAGGTCACTGTCCGCGTGTGGACAGTGGATTAAGTGGCAAGTAGCAAATTTTCACTAAGTAGGGATTTAGTTCACTCGATTAGAATCTTTTCATTTTTTTGTTTAAATAGACCGCTCCACGCTGCACGCGCATTCGTGTTAGAGGCCAATTTTTTCATTTGTTCCTACAAACTTATTTACTTGCGGTTTTCTCCCAATGTGAATCCTTCTTATTCAATGCATTTAGTATCGAGTGAAAACCATGCAAAATAAATTCGTAAAATATTCTCTTTTTTTTGTTATTTGTACCTACTTTATATTTGATTATTAATTTACAAACTTAGGTTATACTAAAATAGTAAGGAATATCTAAATT
This sequence comes from Halesus radiatus, assembly GCA_022606495.2. NCBI lineage: Eukaryota > Metazoa > Arthropoda > Insecta > Trichoptera > Limnephilidae > Halesus > Halesus radiatus. The sequence continues at coordinate 196,285 of JAHDVE020006615.1, forward strand.
GTTCCCGCAAGGGAGTCTGCTCATAAATATTTTAGTTCATAATTTTAATTTACATACATATGGTATATCTGTTATTTTCTATTTATAATAGGATATTAATTAATTATTAATTGTTTTTGTGTTTAATTCGTAGAACTCAATATAATTTTCTTTTTTAAAAATTTAATGTAAATCAATTTTAATAATGTTATTATTAAATTCTGCAAGTATTTTTAATTTTTATTATAGTGACAGCTGTTTCGGCGTTCAAGGCTATTCAAACTATGGTTAATCTACATTGTGACGACTTATTTTTATGATTTTACTTACTCATCTTAAATTAATTCTCTATTCTGTGAAGTTTTTACATTTATAATGTGTTTCCCCGTATTTAAATGATTATTTTCTCTTAATTGATATATTTAAACGTGTTATGTTGTTTTGATAATGTGAACATACTGAGAAGCGGTGAATATATAATTTTCTTACTTTATTAATTAATGTTATATTAGGATCATTGGTTCGTTTAGTAATTTCTAATTGTTCAAGTAAATTTAATCTAAACTAAGTCGGTTTTACCTATAATAAGACATTATTTTTAAAAACCCGTCCAAATTAGAATGGGGTGGAGTGAATAAAATCATATAAATAAGTCGTCACAGTTTGGATTAACCGCAGTTTGAAAATGGCCTCGAACGCTGAAACAGCTGTTACAATAATCAAAACTAAAAATACTTGCAAAACTTAATCATAAGATTATTAAATTTGATTTACATTATATTTTATAAAAAAAAAAATTTCAATTATATTCGAATATATATGTATATATTAGGTTAGGTGAGTTAGTGTAAAGCGCACTTGGTGTGAACCTTCACAAAAATGCGCTATAAAAATTAATTCATATTATTATTTCCTTCAAAAGATGAATAATTATTTTGTGGCGTCATTATTAACGAAATTAATAAGAAGTAGTTTGTTTACACCACTGCACTGTTCAATATATAAATATCAACATGTTTCGGAAGCCAAGCTTCCCTCACACTGGCCTCCATTAAACAGTGCAGTGGCTTAAATAAAGTACTTATTATTAATTTTATGCTTTAATAATAATTATTATTAGGTAGCGGCTATTGTCGCGCTGTTTGAACACGCGCACAATCAACTTTACTACAAATACAAGAGTTTACTAAATCGCTTACTTAATTGCACGCGTGGACGGCACTTAGCACTTTTCCCAGGACAGTGATTTAGTTACCAGTTATCACCGTCCTTACCTCCCCACTGGCTACGTGTAACCTATACATCAGGGACTACGTCATAATTGTTTAAGCTTTGTGGTAGGTAAAAACTCGTACATTTTTTTTATGAACACTTATCGGCTTCCTCGTAAAGCCGACGGATTTATCCATTATCTACGCGTTCAAAGCACCCATTTCGCCCTTTCTTATTTTGTTCGGTATGCTTACATTGGCCATGTATTTTGACAACATGACGATTTTCTTGCGGACTTTCAAATTCGAAAATAAACAATGTGATGTTATCTCACAAGTTAGGAATCCGAGAGGAAGTCACGTCTTCAACCAACTTTCGTATCCGTCGTCACCCGTGTTTGTTTAACTTTTTTTTTAAATTGTTTATTTTTTCTCACGTTTCTCGCAATTTTTGACATTTGATCGTACATTTTATTTTAAATCATCAGGTTCTGAGTGAAAACTCAAGGCATTCGGAATGTGTCATATTTGCCCCTGGGGTGGATTTAACGGCCCTCCGCACTACCGACCAAAGTCCATAGCTAAAATTTTTGATTGAATAATAGAATTCGTAATAGGTAACTAACTAACTAACGATCACGCCGTTTCCCTGCAGGGAGAGGCAGAGAGAACGGACCGCCAAACAATTCGATTTTGGCATACACTTCTTGCTTCATTCAGATTCATACATTTTCTTCTGATATGGCCCAACTCAAGTATTTTTTTTATTTTTTATATGAATACCGCACAAGAGTCCCAACTGCTCCCAACCATCTGGAGCCAGTGAGACTATGGAATTCCCATTTGGGGAATGTTGTGAGGTTGAAGGTATTGGGGGGAGGGGAAGGAGAAGGGGAATAGGAAGGTGGGGAAAAGGGTAAATACCTGGCTATTCAGATCTGGTCACCAAACACGGCTAAAAGCCATTTCAAGCAACGTTTCAATTCTGAATGGTGGTCTTTCACCAGGGCGATACTGAGAGTATCTTCCACTCTGGAACGTGCGCAAATATACTCTATATTATTTTTATTTAATTAATTGCGAAACAACACAAATTAATTAAATAAAATTTACTTGCGCACGCCGGGATTTGAACCCGCGACCTTTGGATTCGTAGTCGAGAGCCTTACCCCTCGACCATGGAGGCCGTCATTTGATTCACTTTATCGTGTTACGTCTTCCTCGGGCGTCTCCGGCATTTTATTCCATTCAAATTCGGGTCATATATTCTGCTTATAACTTTTTCTTCATTCATTCGCTCTACATGCTCTAACCATCTAAGCTTCCCTTTACTCATTCCGCTCACATCAGCCTTGAATTCTTTGCGATTCTCAACATTTTTCCGACGATCATACATGGTTTTACCACACATTCGCGTCAGATATCTCATTTCTACAGTATTTAGTATACTTTTATCCATCCTCTGAAAGTTCCATGCCTTATTGCCATACATCAGGGTTGGTATCAGCACTCCATTGTGGCCTGCTAGCTTCGTGTAGTAATATGTACCAGAAAATCAATTGGGCGGATAACTTTTAGTACCTGCTTTACAAACAGGTCTTTCTACGGTAATATAATAATAAAACAATCTGTTGTATTTTGGAAATATTTTTCATACTAATTTTAAAACGTTATAGCAACAGTTTTACTTATTGGATTTCATTCAAACTACTCTCTAAATAATAAGAACAAACTGTGGTATTTTCAGGGAAACCGGTCAAGTAATTATCGATACAATCGAGGACAGACAGACAAACATTCATTTTTTTATATATACAGATTCGTTTGGCTCTCCATATCGCATGACCGAGATGAGTCGCGTTTTTACGACTTACCTCCCTTTTCAAAATACCACAGATACATTATTATTACACCATAGATGATCAGTGTGGAAAAATCCCGACCAAATGTCAAGTGATTCATTTCAACAAAAAAACATTTATAAAATGTCTTTCAAAATCAACTGACTCGTTGGGTGAGTTGGCGTTTTATTACGCCTTCGCCGTTTTTCAAAAATGTTATCTTAGGAGTCATCAAACTTGTCCACAAGGTAAAAAGTCTGTGTGAATGTGCCTGTAAAATCTCTCAAATGCAGAATTCAGGTGTCATGAAGGTAGCGTTTTTTTTTCTATCTTGAATATATACACAACTATTTTCACTGGTGAAAGAAATATTTCAGAATCGAAACGCTGCTTGAAATGGCTTTAGCCGTGTTTAGTAATCAGCTCTAAATTACCAGGTACTTCCCCATTCCCCCCCTCCATATCAACCCCTTCTCCACTCCCTTCAGCCTCATAACATAACCCAATAATAATAATAATAATTGAAGATGCCATCTTTCTGCTGCCTCTGGGAAGTTGGGACTATTGTGCGGTAAACATATAAAAACTCTTTTTGTCATCAAGCGTCTATAATGAACTACTTAGACGGTGTTAAAAGCCAAAAAATCCATAACTGTATATTTTTAGCGTAACTGTAATTTCTACACCATTCTGTTTCGTCATTTTTATCGGTATCATACTTCGATTTCTAAGAGCTGTCAATATCATCTCCAATTAATTCCCACATGTTTTGTTGCTACGATTTTATCATAACTACAAGATTTCCAGGTAGCAGTAGCTCAGTGGATTAAAGCGCAGGTCCCAGATGGACCATGAGGTTCTGGGTTCCAGCCCCAGTTTTACCGTTATCTTTTTCTTTTCTGTGTCTTTTCGGTTTCATGTAAAATTTTGACAGTTGATAATATTATCTTCAATGTAAAACGAAAATAAATAAAATACTTCTAATGCGTACTAGATATTTACTAAACCTTTAATTAAAAAAACGTATCCTTAGGTTTAGGTGAGTATTTTGACCTCAAATTCAAAATTAAGCTTTTTATGAAACAGGCCGCGCAGCCGTTCCTCTACAAGTTAACAAAAAGAGAACATGATGCATAGTAGATATATAAGTGTGAGTTACCCCATATCTACGTAGTTGGTATGGTGTGAGGTTTGTCCAGGTCTTGGCGGCGGACGTCCGTCACTCTTGGACACACTGACCCTCAGAATCCTACCCACCTCTCAAACCTTTTTCATTCCCAGGACTTCTCGACATCACATCCTCAAAGATGACATGGGCACTCAGGGAAGTAAATTATATTAATATTTTCCTAGGTGTAAAAAATTAAATAAATCATTATAATAGCGCCATCCTTCAATGTCTTATCGAAACGTTTTCTATTTGAACAACCGTTGTCTCTCGTAACCTAGCGGAACATTATCAAAGCATCGCGAATGTTTGCAATCTTTATAAAAAAAATCGGAAGATGTCGGTAAATTACATTTTTCTTCAGTTTTCATTTTTTTTTATTAGTACCCAACTCCATGTCCCGCAGAAGTGAATTACCAAGTATGAATTAGGATGAAAGCCCAGATGTTGAAGCTGATCTGGATTTTTGATAGTTTTTTTTATCCTTTTTTTATTTCTTATAAGTTGCATTACAAGTATTTTACAAAATATTTAATTAAAGGATATTCGTGGTCGCGTATACATCATCAGAAAAGATGAGTTCTTGTGTAAGTTAGTCTAAGTATTTTACGGAGTCTTTATTGGAGACAATGTATTCAACCATTAAACTGGGAAAATGTACCATAGGTAATAGAAACAAGTTTGGTAGGTCATAAACCATTATACGTATGAAACCGCGATCGAAAAAGTACCGCCAATATCGTCCACCCATCTTACTGCTGCTCTTATCTACGTACAGCAGCATCTCGCCTTTATTTCTACCTTCACGTTTCGCCAGTTCGTGCAGTTTATCTATGAACTTCACACAATAGTGGTTAACGATTTCACCTTTGGTCGAGATCGGGCCCTCTAGCACAGAACATCGATAATGTCGGTAACTTGTTATCGTTCCCCGAGCACGACTGCAGATCGATAACAAACAAAAAATAGTTCACATCGACTAAGCATGCTTATTTTTGTTGACGCGAATTCGCCTTGCTCAGGAACGGTGACAAGTTTCCAACATTATCGATAAAATCTTTATCGATATTTAGGGGGCCACAGATATATTAAATAAATAGTCTTAGATACATACATACATCTTTTTCCTCTTGTTCTACTCGGGTTTGGGTATCCATCGCATCGACAAGGAGCCTCCGGGTGTCTCTGTCCTGCGCTACGTCAACGCAAAAACGTCATACGTCAGCGCAGTTCGCTGGGAATTCGGGCAGAAACAGTTTGCTTGTATCAAACTTTTATAGATCGAAGAAAGACACCATGACCAAACCCAAAATAAATAGACATATTTTAAAATTGTAAAAAATATTTTATTAAAAACTCTAAAAATAATTTTATTGTTTCCACAACTGGCAGTGTTCTATTGAACATTTTACAAGTCTACCTATGCTTGTACCTACAAACGTACAACTTGCCCCGTTGACAAAGAATCTTTCCCTGAACAAAACCCTTTACCTTTTCGTAATACCGCCATACCGTATCAAAAAAATATATTTCTGACTTTTTGTTGTTTTTTCCCGATGTTTTTTTAAGAAATTGCTTAGACCGATTTTACTAATAGTTTGTCACCTTTATAAATAAAATACACCTATGTCTAATTATTACGGTTTCCATATTATAAAACTAACTTAACTTTACATAATATCACGTTTACCTTATAAGTTTTAAGACTAAAAATACGTTAAAGGAAGAGTTCCTTTAAGAAATTTGTTTTTGTTTTACAAAAATCAACAGGATATCGAAAGTTGGAAAATATTTTAAAATGTTTGTTCACTGAAGCCAGAAATTAAACCAGGAATCTTCGTCAAATTTCACCACTTTGGGGAGATAAATAAATTAAATTTCTATTACATTTTTACTCATTGTACTTTAAAACCTCAACTATTATGTTTTCGTAAATTCTAAAATACTAGTGGCATGTTAAAACATCACTGGAGTCCCAACTCTTCTGATTCTCTCAACCTTTGTTTTTCCAAAAGTCTTTTCCTTACCACATTAGGATTATAACTTAACCTAAAGTTTCTCCTTCCCCTTTTGATTATCCTACTTCCTGTCGAGTTTCGAACAGGAAACGGAAGTTCAACCTTTTTGACTTTGCCTGTCCGAGCACCAAATTGTGTCGTTGATGTTAAAATCTTATTGTAATTTGACTGAGTTGTTGCTTCGACGAAATCTACAGCAAAATTGCCACTTGTTGGATAGCTTTTAGAGTAATTTCTGATACCAGATCTTGATGCTGGATTATAATCTTTGAATACGTCATTATTATGGTAAGTTTTTCCAAAATCATCTCTGCTGTTTCTGTGATGTCCCGATTCTCCCGCTGTAAGATCTGAATGTCTTTCATTGTGGTTAAAACTTGGTTTAGAAATTGGCTCAAATCCTCCATATGTTTTTGAATCTTCGTTTCTCTCAGGTACTCTTACATTGACGGCGCGATCTTTTAGCTCAACTTTTTCAATACGACCAAAAGGTATCTTATCATCAACTACTTCTGGCGATACTTCGTAAAATACTTGACCGTTGTTGACAACTGATTGCATTGATTTCTCGGTGGTTGTAGTCTGCGTGATTTCTGGACTTTTAAGGAATTTGGCGTTTCTGGATCCTCCTCTCCTTTCCTCATTTGTATCCAAAGCTACAGTTGAAATATGTCTTTTAATTTCATAATCAAATTGTTCAGGAGCTGTGAAACTTCTTCTGCTGTTTGGATTAGAATCAAATCTGTCAACGGTAGAATAAGTTCTTTCTGTGTACGTATCGGCAACTGACCGTCTATCGAAGGAATTATTATAATTGTTCCGAGAATTGTAATTTCTTGAATTGGTGTCATCGGAAAGGAATCTTCTGTCACTTCTTGCACTATGGTTTCTGTAGCTAGTATCACTGTAGCTATCATCCGGTAGTCCAAGTTTTACTTTATCATCGTACTCGTCAATCTTTTCAGATTTTTTGTTAGCATTGTAAAGACTGACTGGTACAAATACAGGATCGAAGTTATCGTTATATTGTGACCTAATTCCGTAATCATGTTGAGACCTTTTTTCTACTACCACACTTGTTCTGCTATCATCCCTTCTCCTGAAAGTCTTACCGATTTCTTCGATTTGCTTTTCTTCTTTCAACAATCGTTCAAGGTTTGCTTTAGCATCTTTGTCTGTTATTTTAACCGGTTCATCTACGGTAAAAACTTCCACTGTTTCACCGGAAAAGTTTTCTAGTTTGTCGTCGAGTTTGCTTTTATTCTCCGCGGAATCATCTTTCACGCTGGCTTTAATTCTTCCCCGTTTATCCATCGGATCGGGAGTTCCTTTGGCAGAGTTACTGCTTGATATCAATACCAAGCCATCATCACTCATACTGCTTTGGCCGGTATTATTTTTCTCGTTTTCTTTATCTCTGGCATTTCTTGGTACCTCCACTGTTGGATCTGTAAATGGTGGAGAGGTTACAGGCTTTTCAGTTCTATTATCTTCAATGGGTTTCGTATCCACTCTGTCATCTTTCCTGCGGTCTGCACCTCTAGCATTGTCAGGTTTTCTATCAAAATTATCTCGAGAACCAACATTATTATTTTTCCTTCCACTTTCCTGATCATGGTTGTAGTACGTTGAGTTTGGTGGGCCGTTCTTGTGAAGGTAAGAAACAGGCCAGTATCTGAAACAAAAAGTATTTTCAATGATATATACCTTTTATGAATATATATGAATCCTAATTGTCTGGAGCCAATGTAATGTATCCTAATTACGAGAAATATTATGAAGTTGGGGAAAATGGGGTAGGTTAAGGAAAGAAACATATAATATAATATACACAGTATAAAGGTTAGGAAAGACACCAGAGTAATGAGATTAGGTCACCCAACAAAACTAAAGCCATTTCCAACAACGTTTTGGTTCGAACGAATGTACAAAATATTATGCTTTTTTTATACAGCTAATACTTTGTGGTTGTTCATTATAAACAAAAAATAAATTCACTTAGTATAACACCACTTTACAGACCTATTTTATATGTGTTCCCTTTCTCAATACCATCTGTCTCTTTCTCCTCCCCCACTCTGTACTTAACCCCCTCCCCAGTCAAACTTTCACCACCACTTCAACACCAAATGTAATAACATGATTTTTTAATAATTTTTAGTTAGTATATATTTATGCCCGATGAAGGAACGGTGATTCCGAAACCGGTGGGAAAAAATACTCAATTAAAGTTGTATTATACTAAATGAATTTTCTCTATTTTTATAAAAACTTAATTGATTTCTTTTTAAGTACGATAAAGACTTGAAATCATGTAGCTATCTTTTTCGCCACGAAGGTTGTAAATGAGCAATATTTGTTAATGAAATCCTCAAGTGATCTAATTGAATTCTCAAATCGAATGCTCTTTTTCAAAGTCAAGTTTGTTCTTAAATTGAAAAAAATACCTCGCAGTTCCAAAGCCTCCAGGTTTAGGTGGATCTTGGAACCCTGGACCATCTTGGTCCTCAGGAACCCTGACCGGCACCCAGTGAGGTCTATCAATCCCTGTTGGACCACTGTTGTGATGGAACCTGATGTGGTTCTTCTCGACTGTGGGCACTCGAACATATCCTGAAAAAAATACGTAACATATAATTAGTATTAAAAGAACCCTACTGACTGTTTTCGTTTTCATCTAGGAGAGAAAAGCGTCAACCAAAAAATATTTACGGAAATTCAGACAGGAAATTGCCGATGAATTTTTTAGATCCATCGCACCTTTCTTTACGCATTTCAAGAGCTCCGCCTCTTTGTCGAGTTTCTTAAGAACCGTCTGGTTTTTTAGTATCGTCAGAAATCTACATTTTATCCCGTATAGTGCATTTAAACCGTTTCGTTTTCGACCATTGAACTTGTTTTCAATGTCCAAAGAAAAATACGTGACAACGGGTCGTTTTTATTTTCACTTTTTTTTAAACTCTTCCGAGTCCGCTTTCATAGTGCTAAGTAATGAGCGCTTTACACGACACTTATTTTAAAAATGATTCCCATATGAAATCCATATCGGGACTAGTATTGAAAATCTTTAATAATTATTTCCATACCTACGATTTCATTCATGCAGATATAGTTCCCATTAAAAAAAAGATATTTTTTTTGGAAAATAATCAACCAAAAAAAAATGGTAATATCTTTAACATAACAAAAGATCACCTGAAAATATGTGTAAAAAAATATCAAAAATATACGGAAAATTCACAACACCGAACAGAATCACGTGTTCACAATCAATAATACACCTTTTTAACGCTGTTTTTAATATAGTTACGTATATCAATGATCGCTGTCAAACATACTTGACATATTTAATATATGTTTCTTTAAAAAAAATAATGTCACATTACCAAGTTACCGCTTCATATGAACATATAAAATATGTTTCATAATGGAGCAATTTTTCATACGGAAACCATACTTATTTATTTCATAATGTTTTACAAAAGTTGCAAAAAATGTGACCTTACTTGGGTACCCCTTCTAAGGTAAAATTGTACCTGGTTTTATGCATGGATTATAAATTATTTAAGTTTATTAAAAAAATTTACTGAGTTTTATTATAATGCGAAAACTGAATAAAAAATCTAAAATCTTGGAGAAAACATACCGTGACCGTTAAACTCTGTTCGGTTGCAACATCATATCTATATTCTTCTTTCCCGTATCCACAATCCATAACTTGATACTTCTTTTGAAGTCTGTTAATTTGTAATATTTTTTATTGCTAGAGGGAGGATGTTTTTGATATCGAAAGACAACCTGTATGAAATCTGCATGAAAAAAGATGTCGCGTAAAGCGCCCACAAGTCCTGTGTTCTGTTCTTGCCACCAGCCTTTGCATGCAATTTTATTATAAAGAAAAAAATATCTATGGTTTATGTGTAATTTGCCGAAGGAGATCAAATATGTGCTTATATTGTTGTATATTTACCTAATCTTCATTGTCCAGATTAAGTTTATTGAATTAAAAGACAGCGTAGATAGAATTTTATGTTCTTAATGTAAGCAGATTATTGATTCGTTGTATATTCGTGCATGTTTGTGTAGATTAGTATGTTTTTATTCTTCTACAGCCCTGTGCATTTTTTGAGGTTTTGGACTTACCAGGTCTTTCATATTCTCGACGGGGAGACCAGAATCCTCTATTGGGCTCCGGCAGGTAGGGTTTACCACCCAAGTGTGGACGGCCTGGTTAGGAAGAACACTTGTATAAAACGATTTTTTTGCTTTCTAAATCTTTACTATTATTTTACTTTCTCAGTAAAAAATATTTTTAACAAGTTATAGGTTTACCACGACAGACACAGCCATCTATCTATATATTCAAGTGTGCTCGTGATATTGTCCAAATGTGTTTCCCGGCGCATGCGTACTGCACTGCTAGAGGCATTTCGCTTATAATGGTGGAATGACTCGGTGATATTCTCACATTTGCCTCGAGTTTGCCTGCAGCTATTGACGCAAACCCCCCGACGATTCAGAACTAAAAGTTGAGAATCATATTTGTGTGATATTAATATAGCAATTTTCTCTGTCATTCATTTACACACTGTTACTATACAGATTCTGATCGATCGTCCGCCCGCATTAATTTACATGGAACTATCTATTATAACAAATTATTACATCTCAAATGTAATTCACATTCACTCTACACTAAATTAAAAAATGCACATCATACTTTAAACTTTTATACTTTATACATTAAACTTTTACATCGCATATGTAATTCATTATTAATCTACACTAAATTTTAGAAAAATGCATATCATACTTTAAACTTTTATACTTTATGCTTTAAACTTTAAAACCGATTTTTTTTTTTTTTCAAATATACTTTATGGACTTTTTTTTATATTCTTTCATCTAAGTGTATATTAATATGAACTAAACTTGTCAATTTGACTGTCTTAAAACGGGATTTGTTGCTAGTTGGACAGTCAAAGCCTTCTTAAATATTTTTGTTAAATAACGTGTGTTTCAAATAAATATTTATTATTATTATTATTAAAATGAGTAACGAAGACCCGACTAGATTGTTAATGTTAACAATCGTTGATCACAAAAATCTGTCATTTATATGATTTCAAACAATCTCATCTTTACCCCGGGTTCTCTTGCAGTTATTTACACGTGAATCTCCATCATAATATAACGTGCTACTAACACCCCAATATCACAAGTATATACATCTCAATCCCTTACCAGGAGCGTCGTTCCTGTCATTATAACCCGGCCCATAGCCGCCCCCGTGAGGCTTGTCCCAGGGCCTGCGTTCTGCTGAGGGGGGTCCGCCGACACCTCCTTGGTGAGGGGGTGAAGGCCTAGAGTGGGCATAGGGGTAGTACTCCTCGCTGCAGGGGCGCCATTGATCACGGGATAAGCCGACGTAACACCTGAAAGTATTTGTTTTTAGTTATTTGTTAGATTTTGAAAACAAAGTAAATAGGATGAAAAACAAAAATTTGTTCAAATTCCCACACCATCCTTGGTGGCATGGTGACCGGATATGACTCTTGTAAAAACAGTATGATAGTGAAAAAGAGACTTCTGAAGAACTCTAGAAACCAAGTAACTCACTCCAGTCGACAGGGCCATCAGAGAAGGGGAGATCAGAGTCGAAGGGAATTTTCCCTTTCACTGCTACTGCTACGTCGGGGGTGGCACAGTGTACGAAGCTAATCCTTTATAAAAAATAAACAATAAAGGTAAAACCCGTGCCGGTAATATTGTAGGGAGGGTGTAACAGCACAGCTAGAAAAGCAGAATAAAGCCATCCAGTAAGATAAACCGATAGTACGAGGTGAATTGTACGATGATGATAATTATTACTAACCATGGATAGTCCAGCCCCCTCGAGTGGCCGCAGTGGTGTCCGGGATGGCAGCAGTAGTCCCAGGAGCCCACCTCCCCGCCCTCCAGTTCGCAGCTCCAGTAGCCGGCCACCTTGTTCGGAGCGCAGCGAGAGCCCTTCCTGCAGGGCCAGCCCGACACAGTGAAGTAGGACCAAGTGTCTTGCCCGAGGTCTGCCGGAAGAAGGAATGGTCAAATATTGTAATAGTGATGATGAAATAGGGTAAAAAGGTAAGACTTAATGCTAATATTATAATAATAATTAATAGCCCCACTAACAGAGTCAATAAAATCTTTCAATAGTCAATAAGGAACTTTCAGATGTGCCTATTGCAGAGACAGTTGAATAATTAGGGAACAAATTAATAATTTTCGTAATAAAATATGATAGCTGTTAAACTTTCGAAAGTCAAATCTACAATGATAATAATTTAAAAAATGACATGTACTTGAAATGATGCTATTAACTATAACCCTACTGGGCTTAGCGATGATCTTATTAATATCCAAGATGTAAAATAATAAAAAGTTTTCACCAATAACATGATAATTCCGATGAAAGGGTAACTAACAAAATAAATCATTGTCCTCAGGTTACTACACTATCTACGGTAGTGTCCTCCTGGATGCGTGGATAGTTTGTACATCTGAGTTTAATTAATTTTAATTAAATTAATAACAATTACTTTTTTAAAACCATTGTATTCAATATGTACATATCTACATGCTTCAGAAGCAAAGCTCCCCTCGACAGGATAAACAATCTACCTACTAAAAATAATGACAAATATGGACAAGTAATAAGAAATTAGAACAAACAAAGAAAACAAATATTAAAAATAAGTGATGAAAGTAGGTAATTGATTAATAAAAATTGTAAAAATATTTGAAATGTAAAAAAAAATATCATAAAATTATAATAATAATAAAACAAAATATTAGAAATTATTTTTATTCTTAAAATAAATAAAACAGCGTGGCATAAAAAAACAGTAGTCGTTATTATTATGAATTATATTCATAATATTATAAACGTCGTTATTGAGGTGAAAATAAATTTAAGAGAAAATTATTTAATAAAAACTTAATAGTATTAATAATAATATTTAAATGACTATTAACACTCTTTCTAATTTATAAAATTTCTAACTAACTAACTAACCATCACGCCGTTTCTCCGCAGGGGTAGGCAGAGAGGACGGACCGCCAAACAACTCGATCTTGGCATACACTTCTTGCTTCATTCACATTCATACAACGCCTCATACATTCTCTTCTGTTATTCCGACTTCTGACATGGCCCGACTCGAGTATTTGATTCACTTGATCGTGCCATGTCTTCCTCGGGCGTCCCCGGCTCTTCTTCCATTCACATTCGCGTCATATATTCTCCTTACACTCCTTTCTTCGTTCATTCGCTCTACATGCCCAAACCATCTAAGCGTCCCTTTCTTAATCTTGCTCACTACGCTTACATCAGCCTTGCACTCTTCACGAATCTCAACATTTTTCACTCGATCATACATGGTTTTACCACACATTCGTCTCAGAGATCTCATTTCTACAGCATTCAGTCTACTTTCATCCTTTCTCTGCCAGTTCCATGCCTCACTGCCATACATCAAGGTTGGTATCAGCACTCCATTGTGGACTGCTAGCTTCGCTTCCTTGGACAACTTTTTGTTTGCGCCAACCGCGTTCAGTCCTCCGTTAATGGAATTTCAAATATTTATATCTAATTGTAAACTAGTTTTACGTATATGTAAAAAATTTAAACCTTTATTCGCGTCAAAGGCATATAATCTTTTGGAGAAATAAATTTATTTTGTTTAAAATGTAACAACACAAAGTGTTTTCTATGAAAAAAATCGATTTAAGTCGTAGTATATAAAAATCGTCTATAGAGCCGAAAATTTAAAATGCTAAATATTATATAAATTTTATCTTCATGGTGTTTGAAAATGTAGATACAATTTTAGTGGTTTTAATCTCACCTCCGGTTTCAAAACGATTATTTCCATCATAGCCCGGTCCAGCAATCCCGGGCGGTCCACTCGGCCCGTGCTGTCCGGGATACCCTGGCCCACTTGGGCCAGAGGGTCTTTCAGGTCTTAAATGCCCCGGAGGTCCATAGCCCGGTGGGTCCAGAGGTCTCGGATAGCCAGGTGGATCCACTGGCCTCGGATAGCCAGGTGGCTCATCCGGTCGTAAGTGAATTGAAGGGATTTGGGGTCGATAGTGGCCAGGTGGCCCGCTAGGTCCCAAGTGCCCTCCTGGAGGCAGAGGTCTAGAGCCAGGACCTTGGTGATAGCCTCCTGGTGGTCTTTCGGGGTATGAGTCATGTCCATAACTGAAAATATATACAAATATTTTAACTATTTGAGAAACTGTAAACAATTCCTCTTTTATTTTACAGTCGTTTTCTGAATTCTAATTTTTTATTGCATACTCGTTCATTCTATAATACATCGGACAGTGAATTACGATTTGAAATTAAAGTTTTCATTTCTGTTGAAAATATTCTTGTATTTGAGTCCTCCGATTTACTATTTCTATAATAGCCTGGCCTAAAACATCGGTAGTCCAGTAAAACTTTAAAGCAAAGTAAAACTTTACTTAAAACCTCTTTACTCAACAATTTTGCAAATGTGGCATTGATTTAAAATGCTTTATTCAACAATGATAATAATAATACTTGGACGATTTATATAGCGCCGTTTTTGTGAAAAATCACCTCAAGGGCGCTGTACAAATAGTACTTGCTAGGGTTTATCTTATTATGTACATATACAGAAAACATACTTACCTGGTAGAGCACTCCAGATTAAAACTTAATTAAATTACAATGTTTTGGGCTGAGATGGTATGATTGCACGCACAGGACACATATATTAGAAAACACTGCACATTGCATGACATTGAAGTTACTGTTTAAATCCTATTGGTCATTGATATTGATGATATTTAATAATATATTCACATTCTGTTAATACTGAAAACACTGTAGTCCTCCAATACATCATTTCTAAAATAACCTAGTTTAAAACATCATATTCCAGTAATACTTAAGAACGTAATAAAATATCTAACGATTCTACATAACTTCAGGACTTTCAACTTTAAGGTAGAGACTTCGTGACTTGACATTCACTTGTCAACAGATTAATTGTCCGCTACAGAAAAACATGTAGAAAAAAGACTCAAAGGTAGGACAATCATTATTTGTCCGTAGTTTAATTTTGCATTACCTAAATTTTGATGATAAAAGTTACCTTGGAGGCAGACCAGCGCCAAATCCCGGGGCGCCAACAGGTCCACAATCGGGGTCGAAGGTATCGTAGGCGAAGAGCCAGTGAGTCCTGGCGGGAGTGTAGTCCAAACCTGGCTGAATGTCCCGCAACTGGATGTCAGATAGAAGGCAGTTATCCTTGTTCGGGGGGAGATCTGGATCTGAACTGGAATTAGAAAAAAATAGGATATGAATTGTATTTTACGCGGAATGTTTTTGGTGAATAACTTTCTGAAACATCTTATATCTGACAGTAGGCAATTGTCTTTGTCTTTGGAGAAATCTGGATCTGAACTGGAATTAAAAAGGAGGGCTTTGATTTGGATTTCGTGCAGAATATTCTGGGTGGAATACATTCTGTAATATTCCAATTCTGAAAACTAAAAGTTGAATGTCTGATAGCAAGCATCTGTCCTAGTTTGGATGAGGTTTGCGTTTAAACATGAAATGGCAAATAAAGGGTTTAAAGCGTACTCTATGCCGAATGTTCCGGAAGAATAGGATATTCCAAAAAGAAAAAATCTCGATTTTGGATATCTGATAGTAGGCAGTTGTCCTTGTTAAGGTAAGGTCTGGATCTGAACTGGAATTGGAAGTAATGGGTTTGAGTCGTGGTTTTTGCATAATATAAGAATTGCATGAACTTTGTAGAAGTTATTGGAACATCGTATTTAATATTTTCTTCTAAAATAAAGATAGCTCCTCTAAGAAAATAAAACTGTTATTAAAGAACTTTTATAATGCATGACTCTTATTAATTGGGATTCGTTGAGTTGTAAAACCCGATATGGAATTTTACGGTTGGACATTCCCGAAAAGTGTTTAAAACAGATTGAAAGAAAAATATCATATTATATTTTCCACAAAAATCAATGGAATGATGAATTATAATTTAAACAATTGGGATAACATGCAAATTATTTTATATTCAAGGTGCTTCAAACGGTTTTTTGTTACTATCTCCATTGTAAGATTTCCAGAGCTGGTTTGCAACTCTACGACCATTTACTGTATGAATGTCTACATTATTAAAAATGTGAATACCGTACAATAGTCCCAACTGCTCCCAGTGGAAAGGAAGAGGGGAGGGGAAGGAGATAGGGAAGAGGAAGGTTTGGATGTACCCGGCTCTTCAAATCTACTCACCAAATAAGGCTTAACCTATTCCAAGTATTGTTTCGATTCTGGTATGTTTTGATTTGACCAGGGCGATACTAAGAGTATCTTCCACTCTGGAATACATATTACTTACCTACATATACATTAAGAATAGGATTTTAAAACTGAAATAATTTCACATTTCGCGAAATGATCTATTTTTGCAGAGGTTCGGACCCTAGCTCCATTTCTCATCTAAGGTGGTGATTCTTCAAAATGTTTTAGCTATGCCTAAATAATAGGAGGATTTTTTTTATGAAAAATAATCGGGTATCTAGGTTAAATGCACCAGTTCTAAATATTATACTTACGTATAACTGAAGCTCATGCACCTAAAGTGCGCAGAAGGGTCGCCACCCCTGCCGCGTCCGGCGCGCAGCTTGTCCGCGCACAGCAGTTTGCACGCGTGTTCCGTGCCCAGACGTGCCCCGGCGCGCACGGACGATGGCAAAAGCTTTGCAGAGGTGTCGTACTGAAGGTAACACACTGAAAAGAAGTAGTAAAACAAATTGTTAATTTTTATTAACGCCCCTCCATAGTAGCGACCAAATTATTGCACAATTTAAGATATAAAAAATCGAAGGTGTGGATTTTCACGGTTGTCAGCACCCAAAAATACACACTTTCGCAGTTAGTTATCTCAAGAAATACTATGAATGATTTATATGTTAATTCTATATTGGTAATTAGGAAAACTTATAAGGTTTCAAAATACAAAAATAATTAAACTGTAATTTTTTTAATATTATATGTAATAAGTATTGGAATTTTAGGTAAAACATTCAAATTCACGACTTCATCTCCTACACTTATAATCAGAAATTGATGCTTCTGTGATTATGGCGAACTTTGAACCACTTAGCCACTAACCGGTTTCTTGTCATCAAGGCTTCCATAAAATTAGTTCACCACAGCTAAAAAATTACTACCTCAAATCAACAATCAAAGCAACATCACTCACTCTCGTCCGGCTTGCTCGTGTTCCCCTGGTGCGGGGGGCGGTGCTGCGGGCTGTCCAGCCTAAAGGGGTCGCCCTCGCAGCCGCGCCCGTAGGATCCTCGCTCGTAGAGGGCGCAGGGGGGCGCTGGCACCAGGGCCGAGGGGGCGAGCGCGGAAGCAGGTGAGTCCGCCAGGAGGCAGTTCTCGAGGGGGGCGCCTATGACAGCTGATCCGTGTCTGGAATCAATAAAAAATAATGAGAAAACCCTTTAATTGTTTATTATTTTTTTTTACATGCTACTCTATTATTTTCAACCTCTATTGACCATCATACTAGGTTCATGAGGGTCTTATAAATTAAAGCAAATTATGGCTTAAAATTAGCGACACACGTTTTTAATGAATCGCCCAATTATTTCTATTCGTCGCTAATCTCTGGTGCAGTGAAATTATGAAATTCCCTTAGATCTAGGGAAAAATTTAATAATATTATGAAAAAAAAAATATTCTCATCACCTTTTTTATTTTCAATTAAACTCTTAATGAGTTAGGCAACGATTCGCCACTGCTCTCAACACTAAAGTTTTTACGAACAAGGGCATAATATTCCATACTTTTATTAGAGTCTCAAAATTCTTTCAGTTGGATTAATTCTCTGGTACAACGTCATATTTCAGCACATTAATAACCCTGTATTTAATACAAATAGACTAGAGCTCACTTACAATACTCGTCCCAATTTTAATGAAGGATTAATGGTTGCGAAGCACACACACAGATATGGACAAAGAATTTTAGATCACATAATTCCTAGCTGTTTAAATATGTTACCCGCTGAAATAAAAAAATAAAAAACTATATTCAATAAAAACAATTAATATATATATATATTGAAAACTTGGCTAACTGAAAGAAGTTAATGTATTAGATAATAAGGAAATATTATTTTATGTTTGATTGATTGCTGTCGTTTACGTATTTATTTTTTTTAAATATATTTTTGTAGAAAAATTTAAAGTAAGATTTTTGAGAAATATCTATGTTTTAAATTTGTTATATACTCGTATGTATATGTTATATATATATTGTAACCTTAATTGTTAATTTTGAGTTTTAAATAACAAGCTCCCGTTAGACAAACTACAAAAAAAGTAGTTTATCGGTTTTTGTATTGTATTTTTTTTTTTTTTGTAAAATTTAAATAAAAAAATAAACTTCTATATCAATCACGTAGATTACGAAGTGCATAAACATACTCGTATTTTCGTTGCTTTACAAAACTCCGTTACCTGTAACTGAATGCCCTGCACGTAAAGGTGGTCAATCTGAGACACTCCTCTTCGCACTCGGCGAGACTTCGGACCTCCAGAGCTGCCTTCGTGACCTCTGGAGTCAACCTCCTACCGGACCTGACTCGCCAGAAGCAATCTGAAAAAGTCGGAAGAAATGATTTAGTTGTTTTATTATCTATAAAAGCAAACTTAATCAAATAAAATCCAAGGTAAAGGATCTGTTTTTCGTATTAAAAAACGTGTTAAAGGCATTTTTTTGACAAACTAAACAATTAGTACGTTTAGTGGTGATCTCCGTGGCAGAGCGGTTTTTGTCCTCAACTACGAATCCAGATGTAGTGGGTTTGAAACCATCTATTTAAATAAACATGTGTTATTTTCAAGGCCAGCAGTTGTAAACTATTAGAGTATTTGCGGGCTCTAAAGTACGTCCAGCTTCTAAGGGGCTAAATTTGCTCTGGCTTCGATGCATTCCCAAGCTGCATCACTTACGGTTACACCAAGCATATCAATGGAAGGCTTATTTGGAAGATTGCTTCCATTAATGGAAACTAGATTGTCAATTCGATCCCTTTTAGACGTAATCAGACATGATTGGGTGTTTGAAACATTAAATACAACGAGGTACCCGAAGAGGAAACCCCGAGGTAACCGTCTATTCTCTGCTTCAAAGCCCTCCGAACCGTTGGAGTTTGCGTGTCCTTTGGGGGTTTATCAAACAAAAAGTTAACAGATGTCTACCATTTCTGTAATTATTATTGTCGAACTGTAATTAAACTTACGCCATCTTCAGCTCGCCGCATTAACAAATAGTTCGTAGTACTTACAATACGTACTAAGTAACAATGCCGCAAGACCCAACAACTTTCGTGTCATCTTCACCTGTAATCTAGCTCCAAAATCACTGCAGCATAAAATCACTTGACAACAATGGACTAATCTTTAAATTACCCTAATTGCAGGAAGGACCAAATGCAGGCAAAAAATAATGCAATTGTTAGAGATTTGATTATAGCTGTTTTTGAGATGTTGCAATTTATTTGTGTGTTATTTATAATGGAGATTGGGATTATATACGCATATATTAGTATATAAACCTACGAATAAAAATTGTATTAAAATATACTGTCTTAAATAATAATACGCATAACAGAGGTATTATTTTATCATTAGGATTTATAACTCTTTTTAAGATCGTGGTCCGGAAAACAAATTTTTAAAGAATTTTATACGAGATGATGTCAAACGCTTTGGCGAAATCCATTTTCTACCTAAGTCGATATTATTGGAGATGATTTTTGTCAGCTTACCAATGGCATTTTCGGTATCTAAACCTGGTCGGAAACCGTATTGTCTACTTGAAATGATTTTATAATTTGCAATGTATAGGCTGAGAGGGACCTTAACAATTTTTTCGATAATTTTGGAGACAGAGTTTAGCAGAGATATCAAGCGGTAATTTTGTATCTGAGATTTGTCACCATTTTTATGAACCAAAATAAAATTGGAATGTTTTAAATGATTGGGGAACATTCCCGACTTGAAACTGAGATTAGAGATATGCGCAATGGGTGTTGCTATGGAGTTTGTCTGGTCCACAAGCTTTCGATATCATAAGGTTGTCAATTATTTTTTTAACTTCGTTTGTCGATGTTTGAATATTATCTATCTTATAATCAAAATTAGTAATAGTTAAATTGGCGAGATCGGTTTCAGTTTCACCAGATTTGTCAAAAATTTTTTTTTGCATGCTTGGCTCCCATTGTAGTAAAATAATTATTAGCGAAATTCGCCATATTTTTGGTGTCGGAAGAATTTACACTATTAATATCCAGAGATTTTATTTCGGACAATTTATTAATTTTTGTTTTGGTAATATTACGAAATGCTCTCCACAAACATTTTGGAGTATAAGTATTTTCGTAAACGATTTTTTTATAATAATTTTCCTTCGTAGATTTTTTCTAATTTAAAATTCATTTATAACATAAATTAACTCTATGAAACAGTAGGTAGGTACACAACATATTAATTCAAAAAATGTATAATTTCAGCGAGTATTTTCTTATCTTCTTTTATTTATAGTAAAATAACAAATAATAATATCGTCACTGGGATTTCCGTGCTGAGGATTTCATTTACAAAATATTAAATTGACATCCTTGTGAAAAAAAAAATCTATGGTGAGGTGTTTTAAGTGCAGTTGAGCGGTTTCGGTGTTAGTCTGTATTTGGTGTTAATATATTTTCTATTTCAGATCTCCCTATGTAACGTATCCAGTGTTTTATTTGATATTTAAATTTATTATGCTTGTGATTTTTAAAGGATAGTGAGATTTTGCTGTAGAGTTTAGTACCATAGTATAAGAAGTTTTTTTGTCCAAATGTTGTGTTTGTGGTTCCTTGTTAAATGTGTTTTTGACTCTGAGATCTAGTGTTTCTAATATGTGTGATTGTTGTTATTTCTTGTTTTTTGTATTTATGAATGTAAAGTAGTATAGTTTTAGAGTGAAGTTTCTTAAAGATTTCGTCAGTGCTAGTTCTTACAGGGACTTTAAGTATAATTTTTATGATGCCTCTTTATGTTCTAATGAATAAATTAAGAATATTAGCATCATGTTAACATTAGAGTAATTTTCGCATGTGTTATTTAAGAACGTTTAATTTTTGGACTAATTTTTTAAAAATATTATCCTAATTATATCTTCAAGAACATTATTTTTGTAAGTTAATTTACTCTGTTTAATTCCAATAAATTAAGGTTCTTTGTGGTGACAAATTCATCAACAATTCATTTTCATACAGCATTACACAATTTAATTTCCTCTGCATTGTGACGTGAAATCAATTACCCACGTACCCGTGAATGCATTTTCATTTTTATTATTTGTTAACGAGGCAACATATTTCGCTGCACGTGAGCAGGAAAGCGCATTGTCATTTCGGAATGATAAGAACTCTGCATGTTCACATTTTTACGCATGTACGACTGTACAAGACATGCATTTTTTTCCAATTAACGAGGTTTCCGTTTGAACGATTGTATTTGATCTGGTTATGATAGCGAATAGGATTACAAAATATCAGGCATTACAAGAACGTGAGTAAATTGGTACTCACTTTGGGATTTTAACTCAATCGATCCGACTGCCAGCCGATAGTCCTTACCACTGAATTATAAACCATCAAATTCAAAATCCTTATTGCACGAATAAATATAAAAAAATATAAAAGGTATCTCTTACAGGTAGACCTTATTTCTTGTATTTAACCCACAAAATATTCTCTTGCTCTGTTGGTTTTTGTATTATTGCACGAATAAATATAAAAAAATATAAAAGGTATCTCTTACAGGTAGACCTTATTTCTTGTATTTAACCCACAAAATATTCTCTTGCTCTGTTGGTTTTTGTATGTACTTTTTATTTAATTATTCACACCCCTAGCTTCTAAATTGTTATACTGTAATAGCTAAAATGTTCATCCAAGTGAGTCGGTTACTCGTGAATATTTTAAACTGTGGTTTTAACTTTGCATGCATGTAATATATATATATATATGTATATATATATGTATGTTATTTTTGAATTAAATTTAGTTAGGTTATTTTGTGTAGATTTTCTTGCTCTTTTGATATTTGTACTTTATATTTGATTATTTATACCCCTAGTTTATTCTAAATTGTGCATGAAATGTAAAAATTTGTCTGCTGCTAATGAGTATTTTATGTCGTAGTTTTAATTTGCACATATATACTATAATAACAGATATATTAGGTTAGGTTAGTTAGTGTAAAGCGCACTTGAGATGAACCTTCACAAAACTGCGCTATAGAAATTATCTCTTATTATTATTATTAAAAAAATACTTATCTATATATAAAATATAGAGAAGTTTAATTAATCTATGTGTGTTCAATCTATGTGTTTAAATTAATCTATGTGTTTAATGTATAATGACATTTGTTCAGAACGAATGTTTTTAATAGTGATTTAAATGGAAGTAGATTATGTATTTGTTTGGTGTTACGCGGAAGGTTGTTATATACTTTAATTGCCACGTAGTAAGGTCCTTTTTGAAATATTGTTTTGTTCGCTTGTTGTTGGTATTAGTAGGTTTTATGTGTTTATGTGTTGAGTGTTTTATTGGAAACCTGTCTGGAGATGACCGTACTAATAATAGGCAGAACTCCATTATCAGTGATCGACAGAAGTTTCAATTATTTAAAGAGAGGTATACAAGAATCCAGATAACCGAAAACCTGATTTTTCTCATCCTTTATATTGCATAAACATCTTCATAAAATAAGGGTAATTTTGATCATGGGGTTGTTTCTTATATAAAGTGGCATCATGGCTGTCATAATGAAAATAGTTTGGTAATATTGTTATTATTAATTTGTTAATATTAGATAATTTCAAATACGATTATTACAGCTGTTTAGTGGAAAACTCGTATGTGTGATTTATTTGGTTGTTTTTGTAACCACACAAGTCTCTGATTTAATCACGACTGGAAGTTTCTAGCCGATTCGCCCGAATTTTAATACTTTTAAAAAATATTTTTTCATGCTGAACGAAAGTAGTGAAAGAATAATATTATGCCACCTTGCTTAATTATTTGATTGTTAAACGGGTATTTTAAAGCTTTATAGCTATCGATAGAACCAACTTTGCTAGCTTTAAATAGTTGTGTTAGCCATGAAATGAATCATAAAAAAAGCTTTGTAAATCAGTCACAAAAGCTCAAAGTTTGATGGTTTTTTCTACAGCATTAAAATGTATAGGACAAACAATACCCTCTGAGCGAAAACTGAACATCGTTTGAAAAGGAGATATGTTAATACGGAAAAGAGTGGGAGTGCGCTAGCATAAATTACGCCTAATAAAAAAAACATAATCAATAAACATGACTTTTTGAACAAAAATTTTAAGACTACTGACTTAAGTAGCATCTAAAGAAACGCTGTGATTTTTTTCATACGTATAGCACGTTAAATAACAGAACAACACGTGTTATTTATACTTTTCGAAGCAAACTTTGCAATTTTTATTTTTTTATACGGAGGGAATTTCATGTAATAACATTTTCAACTAGACATCTGAATAGAGATTATCTTAAAAAATAACATATATATTGTGTGAAGTGCATAAAAACTTTACATTTTCAAGTAAAGTTTGTAATATATATTAATATACATATAGACATTCTGATTACGGAGACTTAATACCTTATAATTTTTTCAAACGATTGGTATTCACTTTGTGACGTCATTATTAATAAATGAATTAAGAACTATACTTTGTGTTCACCACTTCATAAATATACATAAATATCTACATGTTTCGAAAGCGATGCTTTCATCATCAGGAATACATGAATACAACATGTAGATATTTATGTATATTTATTAAGTGGCGAAAACAAAGTATACTTTTTAATGAATTTACGTAATACCTTGTAAGGATTTTTTTTACGATTTCGTTAGCAGAGTCCCCGTATTCAAAAGGTATAAACAAATAAGATTATATTTGGTAACTAACTGCTATTAATTTGGTGCTGAGTTAAACATAAGTTAACGCCATTTAAAGTTTACTTATTCTAATCTGAGAAGGAACTCACCGCTTTCCAGGTTTTCGTCATACCCCGGTCTTCCACCGGATCCGTGGGACTCCAGACCTCTGCAGTATTGGCGGTCCGGGTTCATGGCGTACACGTCTGAGTCCCTGTCTGGTTGCACGTCGTTGTATAGGTCCAGGGAACGGTACAGGCGGTCGGTCAGGAAGCAGTTATCGGACGGACCGCGGGTGTACCTAGATTTTAAATAAAAGAAAAGCGTATGTAAACAGTGGACGATGTGCAAACACGAATTATGCAAATTGTGTAAAAATTCGTAAATGATAAGGTTTATAAAATTGGAACGGCTCTGCTGGAAGATTGAAGATAGCCTCATATTGAGAGAAACCATATCCAATATCATTTATTTATTATAAAATTAATATGAAACGCTTTACTTACACCACTGTTTAATATATAAATATTAACATGTTTCGGTTACAAATATAAATTTATTATTTAATATTTTACAATTATTTTTGATTTTTTTATTATTTTTATATTTTTTATTAATTACTTACCTATTTTCATCACTTATTGTTAATTATGTTTATTAATTGTCTATACTTGTCATTATTTTTTTGTCTTCTATGTATCTTGATGAGGGAGGCTTCGCTTTCGAAACATGCTGATATTTATATATTAAACAGTGGCGTAAACGCTAAACAAAGTATTAAATACTAATTTTATTAATAATGACGCCACAAAGTAATTACACATTTATTGAAGAAAATGCTTATTTATTTCCTTCAAATTTAATGTCGTAAAGTACATATTAATTTTAATTAAATAATAATTAATATTGCCTATTCAATAAAAATATGGTTTATTCATAAAAGTTCTGGAAGGAAATTATTATTACTATTCAAACAGCGGTGAAGTTTAATAATGAACTTTTTTATGAATCGACCATTTTTCTAAGTGATTAATAAATTTTATAATAATAGTGTCGTAATAGTATTTAATTATCAATAAAACACTAAAGATCGATATTCGGGGGTATCATTTTGGCTGGAAATGAGGAAATTAATTATGATAAATTATTATTACCTGAAACTGTAAGATTTGCAGTCGATATGTGCATCACTGAAACAGATCCTCTCACACTCATTGACATCACGGACCTGCAGAGCCTTTCTGATTACGCCATGGCTAAACCGAAAGCCGGAACCCGATCGAGAAGAGCATTCTGAAAGAAGAAGAGCGTACGTCAGTGTCACTTTTCATAGCTACCAATAAAAAATATTACTTCATATTGATATGGTGAGTGTCACTTACCAACGTGCTTATTGTATCCATGATAATCCTGATCATCTCCGTAATCTGGTCTGTTCTGATCCATATTAGGTCCATATCCTTCATTAGGAGTTAATCCATGAAGTTGGTGCCAAACTCCTTTGTTAGATCCATGGCTTCCATAGCCAAAGTCTCCTCCATAACTGTGATGTGCCGATCCTTCCCATTTATCGTGATGGTGATGATGCTGACTTGTATGACCCAGGCTATTGTAATTGAAGTCGTGTTCATGTTTTCTGTGGTCATCATACCCATGGTCGTAATGCGTCACTCCCCTGGAAGGATAATGACTTGCATTTGGTGGGTAATGTGGTTTATTGTGGTAAGCATCATTCAGACCCCAATAGTTATAACTTGAACCATATTCTTTGTTGTGTTTCTCCATTTCGTAATGGTGGTCTGATCCATATCCATAAGAGCCTCCGTATTGTCCCCATGCTTTTCTATCATCACCACCTCCTCCTGAAGCTATATCGTATGGCACAAAGTGCCTGTTCCATCTCTTATCTCCCCCATAACCTCCTCGGTCGTTCTCGTACCCTGATCCCCCTTGATGACTTTGCCACCCTTTTTGGTCCCATTGGTGATTGCTATTGTATCTCTCATCCCCCGAACTTGCGTAGTAGTGTCCTACATCATTGCCTGGTCTTTCGTTATATCCTGGATATCTCCCGTCATTGCCAGGTCCACCGATTCCTGGTAGAGGTCTCGGATAGATCGGTTGACCTCCGCACCCGCTACATTCCCATCTTCTGTGATTGCTTTGATGTCCACTGCTACTTTCACTTCCATAATATCCTTCCTGATGGAAGCCTCCTCCTGGAGGTCTCCATGGAGGTCTGTGATGGCCAGGATATTTTTGAAAACTAGGCCAGAGACTGCAGTCTGGAGCGGAATTTCTGTCGAGTTCGTAGAAGTCGTAATCCCTGTCTTCTACGAAGTCTTTTCTGACATCAAGAAGAGATACAGGTGTAGCTGTCATTTCGCACACGCCTTTTCCTCTATTTGATGGGTCCAATCTAAAAAAGATATTATTTATTATTATATACATTTTATTCAAGGTTTAATAACTTCATCATGTGATCAATTCATTCAATCCATTACAAATACTTATATAAAAAACAAAGATTGAGGTGAGCATGTAGAACCAGAAAAAGATAAATTGGTAGTCAATCATTTATTAGAACTTGCATCAAAATAAGAGTAATAATGAAAGAATTTGCAAGAATCTCGATAACCTGAACTAAATACCCCAATGGAGGCAAAATATGAAACAATGATAATATGACCCTGGTGTATGGTCTATTGAAAGTGCCGTCTGTTATGTGTGGAGCTCGGGGATAGCCAAACTTTGATCTGGTTTCAACTGGAAAATAACAAATCTTACTTAAGTAGACTGATTCCTACATAAATATTTATTTTAAATTAGTACCTACTTAAAACATAATAATTTGTGAAAACAGCTGTTCTAGACGGTTTCGTGGAGTTTTTACACTGTGTTTCTTATTTTTGGTATCTTGTAATATTTTTTAGAGATGCATTTTTTACAGTAACTCCACACAGTAGGCCCTGAAGGAAATAATTTCCCTAGAGGCTTATATCATATTTGGGGATGCTGTTTGGAAGGTCTTTCAGCGGATAGGAAGGAGGGAACTTGAGTCTTGAGGAAATTCATGTTGTAGGATTGAGGAAACACATAGGCCGGCAGATCATTCCACAGCCGGGCTGTTGAACACAAGAACGAGTCGTAAAAGCAACTCGTTCTCATGCGACAAATGTCAACCGTTGGTGTGTTTCCCGACTATGCACCGGTGCCGAAGGGATCAATGACGCTAGTTCCTCAGAGAATCTTCCATTAAAATACCGATAGAACAAGGACAGCATTCCCACCTGACGTCTGTGCTCGAAAGGTTGCAATACGTTTGTTAAGATAGGCGAATCTATCAAACGGACCGCCCGTTTCTCCGCAGAGTCAAGGGTTTTTTTCAGATTGTATTCAGTATTGACAAAGTATATGCAGAAATAACGTTAATAGGTAAAAAGCAGTTATGTTTATCCAGAATTCTAGAGAGAAAGGTAGAGTTGGAATGTATCAGAGACCATCGGTACCATTTTTTTTTAATTTTCGTACCACAACAAAATTTTTAATAAATAACTCGTTTTTGAGGATATTCTAAATATTTTTTTTAGATTTTTCCATAATTTTTTACCGTTTTCCGCTGTCCATTCAGTAATCTTCAAGAAATATCCTTGAATAACGATGCTACTCTTTAAAATCGGTATGGGACCTGACGGCCTCCATGGTCGAGGGGTAAGGCTCTCGACTACGAATCCGAAGGTTGCGGGTTCAAACCCCGACGTGCGAAAGTAAATTTTATTTAATTATTTTGTGCTGTTTCACAATTAATTAATTTAAAAATAATATATATCATATTTGCGCACGTTCCAGAGTGGAAGATACTATCAGTATCGCCCTGGTGAAAGACCATCATTCAGAATTGAAACGATGCTTGAAATGGCTTTTAGTCATGTTTGGTGACCAGATCTGAATAGTCAGATATTTTCCAACCTTCCTCTTGAATTGGGGATGCCATAGTCTCACGGGCTCCAGACGGTTGGGAGCAGTTGGGACTCTTGTGCGGCATTCATATAAAAAAATACAAAAATGGCAATGTCATCTACTGTAAACAACCATATTTCTAGAAATGTAAATCAAAAAACTGCCGTAAATCTTTAAGTTAATCGTAGTTACTGCAAAATATGATAACAATGGCAGTTCCAAGTACTTATTTTGTTCATTTAAAACATAGATAAAAAATGCATCGTTTGCCTGTTATTCATTATTATTTTCCATTTACAAATTTTGTTGTTGTTCTAGAACCACAGGTTTTTGACCAATTCGCCTAGTGTGTGGATGCATTGCACAAGCGTGTAACAATCATAATAGTGGTTAATAATGGCAGCTAATTGTAGAAGGGGTAACTGGTGGCGATGGAACTAAGCCACGGACGCGTAGGACGGAAGAAGTGGAGTTTGATAAGCATCACCGTGTCTATTGTCTCTGCATTCCCGTGCGGAGTGCCCTCAATAGGTGCCCGTATCTCGACGATTGTTCTTGTTGTGGAATCATAAGCGTTTTTGTATCACTTTTTTATGTAATGCGAAAAATTGATTAAATTGATAAATCGATTCGAAGTTGAGAATGGACGGTTACCTCGAGAGGTTTTCCTCTTAGGGTAAGAATAACCTCGTCAAATTTAAGGTTTCAGAGACCCAATAATGTCTGATTACGTCCAAAGGGGGTTGAAATTACAATCAAGTTTCTTTCAACGAAAGCAATCTTTCCAAAATGCCTTTCATTATGCTTGGTGTAACTTTAACTTTAAGCGACCAGCTCAGTCACGGGGGCTCCATCAAAGCCAGAGTCAAGTTAGACTCTCAGAAGCTGGGCGTACTGTAGAGGGTATATAGTACATAAAATTGCTGACCTTGTATAAATCGCAAGTGCGCCCCACCGTAGAATTTGGTAGCCATCTTTGGTTGAGAGCCCCAAAATATCGGAAAAAACCCGTGACTGAAGAAATGGGCGGTCCCTTTGATATATTCCCATATCTTAACAAAAGGATTGCAATCTTTAGAGCACAGACGTCAGGTGGGAATGCTGTCCTTGTTCTACCGGTATTTCAATGGAAGATTTCCTCAGAAACTGTCGTCATTGATCCCTTTGGCACCAGTCCATAGTTGAGATACACGCCAAATGCGCGCCCAATATTTGTGCATGATTAATATTTGTCACATGAGAACGGGTCGTTTCTACGACTCGTTCTTGAGTTCAACAACCCGACTGTGGGACGACTAGCCGGCCTCTGTGTTTCCTCTCTCTACTACTTCCTTTCCTCAAAAAACCCCTCCACACAGCATCCTCAAAGATGACTACTCTATTTTACATTAACTCCTATGTGGAGTTAATGTAAAAATAAAAATAAAGAGATGTAGGGAGCTATGCCATCCCAAGTGCTCAATGGGAAGTGTATTTTTGGTATTTTGTTAATAGATTTGGCAGACTGCATTACGACGTAGACAATCTTTTAAACTAGCTGTTGTGTTAAATAACATATTTTTTACATCCATCATAATTCATTGTAAATTGAGACATTCTGTAAATAATATTTGTTACAAAACAGAAATGTCTAATCTAAAAGTTCCGCTAATTTCAACCCGGAGAACGATTGAAGATTCTTCTCTGATCTTCTTATCCTGTTTGAATTACTGGATAACTTCATAGACTGTCGTCAAATGTTAAGTGCTATAAATATCCCTGTTAGATTTACTCGACTCCTCCATCTTTTCCACTGTGATAGCCACAGCACAAACTATTCATATAATATGTAATTCATTATTTCTCTACACTAAATAAAAAAATGCATATCATTCCTTTAACTTATATTCTTTAAACTTTATACTTTATATTTCAAACTTTTACATCTCAATTGTAATTCATTATTAATCTAGACTAATTTAAAAAATGCATGTCATACTTTAGTTTTTTATACGTTAAAATTTTGCATCTCATATGTAATTCATTGTTTCCCTACAGTATATTTATAAAATGCATATCATACTTTAAACTTCTTTACTCTATACTTAAACTTTTACATCGCATACTTAATTCATTAATACTCTACACTAAATTAAAAAATGCATATCATTCCTTTAACTTATATTCTTTAAACTTTTATACTTTATATTTTAAACTTTTACATCTCAATTGTAATTCATTATTAATCTAGACTAATTTAAAAAATGCATGTCATACTTTAGTTTTTTATACGTTAAAATTTTGCATCTCATATGTAATTCATTCTTTCCCTACAGTAAATTTATAAAATGCATATCATACTTTAAACTTTTATACTCTATACTTAAACTTTTACATCGCATACTTAATTCATTAATACTCTACACTAAATTAAAAAATGCATATCATACTTTAACTTATATTCTTTTAAACTTTTATACTTTATATTTTAAACTTTTACATCTCAATTGTAATTCATTATTAATCTACACTAATTTAAAAAATGCATGTCATACTTTAGTTTTTTATACGTTAAAATTTTGCATCTCATATGTAATTCATTGTTTCCCTACAGTATATTTATAAAATGCATATCATACTTTAAAATTCTTTACTCTATACTTAAACTTTTACATCGCATACTTAAGTCATTAATACTCTACACTAAATTAAAAAATGCATATCATTCCTTTAACTTATATTCTTTAAACTTTTATACTTTATATTTTAAACTTTTACATCTCAATTGTAATTCATTATTAATCTAGACTAATTTAAAAAATGCATGTCATACTTTAGTTTTTTATACGTTAAAATTTTGCATCTCATATGTAATTCATTGTTTCCCTACAGTATATTTATAAAATGCATATCATACTTTAAACTTCTTTACTCTATACTTAAACTTTTACATCGCATACTTAATTCATTAATACTCTACACTAAATTAAAAAATGCATATCATTCCTTTAACTTATATTCTTTAAACTTTTATACTTTATATTTTAAACTTTTACATCTCAATTGTAATTCATTATTAATCTAGACTAATTTAAAAAATGCATGTCATACTTTAGTTTTTTATACGTTAAAATTTTGCATCTCATATGTAATTCATTCTTTCCCTACAGTATATTTATAAAATGCATATCATACTTTAAACTTCTTTACTCTATACTTAAACTTTTACATCGCATACTTAATTCATTAATACTCTACACTAAATTAAAAAATGCATATCATTCCTTTAACTTATATTCTTTAAACTTTTATACTTTATATTTTAAACTTTTACATCTCAATTGTAATTCATTATTAATCTACACTAATTTAAAAAATGCATGTCATACTTTAGTTTTTTATACGTTAAAATTTTGCATCTCATATGTAATTCATTGTTTCCCTACAGTATATTTATAAAATGCATATCATACTTTAAACTTCTTTACTCTATACTTAAACTTTTACATCGCATACTTAATTCATTAATACTCTACACTAAATTAAAAAATGCATATCATTCCTTTAACTTATATTCTTTAAACTTTTATATTTTATATTTTAAACTTTTACATCTCAATTGTAATTCATTATTAATCTAGACTAATTTAAAAAATGCATGTCATACTTTAGTTTTTTATACGTTAAAATTTTGCATCTCATATGTAATTCATTGTTTCCCTACAGTATATATTTATAAAATGCATATCATACTTTAAACTTCTTTACTCTATACTTAAACTTTTACATCGCATACTTAATTCATTAATACTCTACACTAAATTAAAAAATGCATATCATTCCTTTAACTTATATTCTTTAAACTTTTATACTTTATATTTTAAACTTTTACATCTCAATTGTAATTCATTATTAATCTAGACTAATTTAAAAAATGCATGTCATACTTTAGTTTTTTATACGTTAAAATTTTGCATCTCATATGTAATTCATTCTTTCCCTACAGTAAATTTATAAAATGCATATCATACTTTAAACTTTTATACTTTAAACTTCTTTACTCTATACTTAAACTTTTACATCGCATACGTAATTCATTAATACTCTACACTAAATTAAAAAATGCATATCATTCCTTTAACTTATATTCTTTAAACTTTTATACTTTATATTTTAAACTTTTACATCTCAATTGTAATTCATTATTAATCTACACTAATTTAAAAAATGCATGTCATGCTTTAGTTTTTTATACGTTAAAATTTTGCATCTCATATGTAATTCATTCTTTCCCTACAGTAAATTTATAAAAAGCATATCATACTTTAAACTTTTATACTTTATTAATTATTAATTGATAAACTAAAGTTATTAAGACAAGATTTTTGTGCATAGCGCAAAGGGTAACAATTATTTTTATAAACAATAATTATTAGCCTGAAACACTCATCCAAATTGAAAAAAATCTGACCGACAATCAGAAGGGTGCAGGTTCGAGTCCTGTCGGCGACATTTATCTTTGCTCGGAAAGGTTTTTTTCAATTTGGATGAGTGTTTCAGGCTAATAATTATTGTTTATAAAAATAATTTTTATACTTTAAACTTCTTTACTCTATACTTAAACTTTTACATCGTATACGTAATGCATTAATACTCTACACTAAATTAAAAAAAATCATATCATGCTTTAAACTTTTATACTTTATACTTTTAACTTTATATCTCATATGTAATTCAGTATTACTCTACAATACAGAACAATAAATTTAAAAAAAATGCAATACTTAAATTTTTTTTTTTTTTTTCTTAAATTTACTTTATGGATTCTTTTATATTCTCTCATGTATATGTATATTAATATGAACTAAACTTATCAATTTGACTGTCCTAAAACGGGATTTGTTCCTAGTTGGACAGTCAAAGCCTTCTTAAATATTTCTGTAAAGTAATGTGTGTTTCAAATAAATAAATATATTATATAATTCACGAGTAGCGCGTCTTCGCCGAACTGCGAATACCCGTTATGCACCTACAGACCCTTTCAACATGTTCCAAACCTCACCATCCTGCATCAAAGCAAAGTAATTAGTTCTGCGTGTATCTAATTTTCTGCAAAATGAAGTCTCTATTTCGTAATGTTAACTAATTAATGTTCCCATTCCTATTATACCTTATTGCACGACATGTTTGTGAAAGCCGTAGGGCGTTCAATTTTTATTTTGTAAACTGATTGCTGCTAACCATTGTAACTTTTGTATTAATGATCAACAGGGACTTGAGGGTTGTGCGTCATTTTTTTGGGAAAAAATGTGTTATTTTTCGGTGAAATTTGCGTTATTTTTGGCGATATCAACGTTATTTTGGTGAAATTCGTATTATTTCGGGAAAATTAATTTTTGGGGAATGGTGGAGATATTTTGCAACAAATTCCCCTGTTCCCCTTTTGTTATTTTATAACGAAAATGTTTCATTTATTTATATTTCATCTGATTTTTTATTAAACAAAAAAATTGTTTTAAATGTTTAATTTTTATTTTTTTATTGTTACTTCTATTTCTTTAAATCAACTAAAGTATGACAGTTACCAGCGTTTTTGACTAGAATTTAGTTGTTCAAAAAATTTTTTATGGCTATTCAATCTAGTCAAAATCATAGACACAGAAATATTTAGACGGAGCATTATTACTGTATTTTTTTTTTAAATAAGAGAATATCGCGTGAAACATGCGAAAATTCGCGGTTATTTATTCGATAAATTGAAAATTCCTATGAAAATAGGGAAATTTGAATAAAAATCGCTTTATTTCAAATGCGAAA
Source organism: Halesus radiatus (assembly GCA_022606495.2). NCBI lineage: Eukaryota > Metazoa > Arthropoda > Insecta > Trichoptera > Limnephilidae > Halesus > Halesus radiatus. The sequence goes on from JAHDVE020006615.1 coordinate 230,339, forward strand.
TTTTCAGTTCCCCAGTGATTAATAGTTCATTTTTATTTTATATATTTTGTTTAAGCCGAATACGCAATTTTCCTTTGAATTTTTTTTATATATGTATCTTATGATTCATAAATGAAAACACTTCATTTGTACAGAAAATGAGTTCAATTACTTTATTTTTTGATTTTGTAAATTTTCTGGTTTAATTATTTACATTTTTAACATATTTTTACCATTAAAAAAAAAACAAAATTATATGAATACCGCACAAGAGTCCCAACTGCTCCCAACCGTCTAGAGCCAGTGAGACTATGGCATTCCCAATGGTGGAATGTTGTGAGGCTGAAGGTATTGGTGAGAGGAAGGAGAAGGGGAAGAGGAAGGTGGAGAAATAGCGTGTACCTTAAAACATTCTATGAAATGAGTTTTAATAATAATAATAATAGTTCTTTATTCCAGAAGTATGCAGGGGTAGTGAAATGCAATACGTTACATAAGCTTTAAGGCATAAAAACTACATATGGTTTAAAATCACTGATTTTAATTACAATAAAACTGAAAATGTATCTAAAGCATCGAAAACAATCGAACGAGCAGTGAGATCTGGCATCATGAATTTATTTTGTTCATCATTTCTGTCAGGATTTTCTAGCTGTCATTTCTATTGTGGTGATTTGAAACAAACATTTAACTGGATAAATAGAGTCAAAAAATTTGTGTTCCTTTTATAAAATTTAATTAATAAATGTATAACTGTAAAACCTAACATATATTTTATTTTAAAGAATTCCACTCTACAGTAAACCCTATGAAAGTGAGTAGCTCTGTGTGTGGTTCAAAAACAAATTAATAATTGATACATTTGTAAAAAAATCAATATTAAGAAAGCAGGGGGTCTATACAAAACTGAAAAAATCGGTCTGCGGGACAAAAAAGATATATAATATATCAAATAAGATAGGCCAATCCGACAAACCGATTTTTTTCATTTTTTTTCATACAGGAATAATCTTAGGATAAATTTTCTAATTGCCGGTATTTGTACGCGATATAACACGATATAACAACATCGACATTCTTCACAATACCCTTTCAAAATATCGAACTAAAGTAATGTGTACGACCACAAATTGATGTGTGAGTATAAAATGCATCGAGAGCATTTCCTGTCCCGATCCTATCTTCCTTTTTTTCTCTCTCATTAGCTTCATAAATAAAACACCTGTATGTAACCACTGTTAGCACAATAAACTTTGTTTGCTTATCTTTTTTATTAAACTTCCTTTGTACATATATTTGTATTGAAAGCTGTGTGTTACTTACAGAAAAAAAATAAACTAAAAATATTTTCGGTTTCCCTTGAAGGATATATTTATATCCTACTGTAAAAACCTAGGTATTTAAAAAAATATTGAGTGAACATAATCGCGATTCAATTTGTACTTTAAATGAAATTCCAAATCACTTCCGGCAATATATTCAATTTTAAAAATCTTAAATTTAATGACGGTTTTTTTTGTTTCATTTTTATTATCGTAAACGTAGAAATAATATCAATTTGTAAAACAAACAATGAATGAAAGATAATTCATTATTAATTATCTTGAGCGATCACAGAGATAGCCATCTTCGACATTGAAGTCTCTAGTGTTTTTGTGGAGTCCGCTGTTATTACCTGGTAAAAAATAGTCAGTTTGTTAGATGTTAAAGCATAGTTTTGTGCCTGAATATGCTGATGTTCATGGTACAATCAACTTGCATGAGCTCATACACGGATACTGGGCAGTCAGCAAATTAGTGGAAAAAATATTGTACTATTTGCAACTAGGATCTTGGTGAATGGGTGACCAATATGCAATGGTTCGGTTGGCATGCTATAAAATATTAATGTTTTCAAAAGTTTCAGGTAAAATTGTTGAAAGTCTACCTTTTTAACAGCTCATTAATTACACTACCGACCAACTTTTTCTTAAAGTATTACAATTAAAATGGTGGCAAAGATCGTCCATTTTTTCACTGATTATATTTTTTCTTAATAGCGAATATGTAAATGATCATGGGAATACACAAAATATGGTGTAAGAATAAAAATATTTACAGAATAACAGTTTAAAATAAAAATGGTGTACTAATTATTACAATTTGTAAACTATTTGATCTTTTAATGTTTGTTTTTAGTTCTCCTCGCTGGAGGGTTGTGTGCTGAGGTGGAATAGAGTTATTTACTTTGATGCCATGTAATATTTTTAAAAATCTCAAATTTCGTTACTTTCATAAGAATTTGGTTGCTTGTATAGAAGGCGGTTAAAAGTTTGTTTTATGTACATTCCACATAAGAGTCTCACTATCCGGAGCTAGTCGAACTATGTAACCCCAGACATATTAAAATAATTTCAGGCAAATTGTATGCGGAGGTGCACTTTTGTGTTTATTTCGACGTATTTATATTGGACATGCTTCGATCTTTGATTGATTTTCAGATTTTGCAATATTTAAAGTGATTATGGTCGTTAGTTTTAAGGGCCGTTAATATTAAGAAATAAGCACGTTCCAAGTTAATACAATTCCTCTAAAAGCAGGTCAAAAATCTGGAAGCGGAATCTAACCTTGCGAGAGATATGCATTTCAAAAGTACTGGATTACCAATTCAGTTCTTCAGTTACCATTTCCGTTATATTGATTTTCATTTGCTCTTACAACCCCTTCAAAATGATTATTTACTATCTCAAAAAGAAGGACATTCAAACACAGACAGTTTTTCGCTACCTCGTTCACCGCCTTCACGAACACTTTTGATTTCATCTCTGAAGTTAGATCATTGTTACTGGCCCTAGCATTGTACTGTTCCCAACAATAGGAACCTCGGTTTATTGGATGTATGGTTTACGGGTATTCGTGTTTTATTACCTGCTAAAACAACAATCTTAGCTGGTTCTTCAACGAGCAACTATTGTTTACAACAAATATGATTTCGCAAGAGGCCGCCATTGTATGTTAATAAATGCCGAAGATTTGCATTGTTTCATTCTTATAACGCTGTACTTCGCACATTTTTATCTCAGGACCTTAGAATAAGGCAAAATGGTAGAAACATCTAAGGTTATAGAGATTAAGCAGAGATCTAATAGTTATGATAACCACAGTATCAATGGACCTAATTGACGTCCTTGCGGGACACCATTATTCGCATTTTTACGAGGATTCTGATCATAAGGAAATTCAAGTCACTGCTTTTATCACTCTAAAGTAATTGAAAGGACCTTTCAAATTAAATAAAAAAGATACCTACACAAAAACAAATAATTAAAAAATAATCCGATTGTTAAAAATATGTATTTCTTCTTTAGACGAAGGTTGGTACCATTTAAAAATTAAAAACCCATAAAACATAATTATTTATTAGGCCTTACCAGTTTCAACTTTCAATCTGTAATGGTTATCTTCAGACTTGTACATATCGTGAGCATACAACGATTTTTTTTAATGGATGTACGGTCATAATTTCAGAAATAAGATTTTTTTTATTATAGTACATTTTGTTTTGTATACGTATAAGATGTTTTGACTTGTGAAGCTGTGAGTTTGTGTCTATACGAATGACAGAGGTCTTAGTCTGCCAACGGACAGGGATGTTTCGTTGTATGCTCACGATAAGTAATAATACAATGTGGAAAAAAGTAAAAAAAAAAACTGTGTTTTATTCCGTATTCGTAGAAAGCATTTAGGTACTTTGCAGCTTGCCATAATTATAATGTATGACACATAAATTTGTTTTGTGGTTCCTAGTCCCATCATACATATCTCCGGAGGTCGCGGGTTCAAATCCAGGCGTGCGCAAGTAAATTTTATTTAATTAATTTGTGTTGTTTCACAATTAATTAATTTAAAAATTATATATAGTATATTTGCGCACGTTCCAGAGTGGAAGATACTCTCAGTATCACCCTGGTGAAAGACCACCATTCAGAATTGAAACGTTGCTTGAAATGGTTTTAGCCGTGTTTGGTGACCAGATCTGAATAGCCAGGTATTTCCCCACCTCCCTCTTCCCCTTCTCCTTCCCCTCCCCAATACCTTCAGCCTCACAACATTTCCCAATTGGGAATGCCATAGTCTCACTGGCTCCAGACGGTTGGGAGCAGTTGGGATTCTTGGGCGGTATTCATATAAATAAAAAAAGGAGCTAATATTAAAGCAAAAAAAATACGTAGAGTATGTACACCAAATGAAATAAGTTCACTCTTACTGTGGTTGTCTAATACCAAATCAATACCATAATGGTCTCAAATCATGATATAAACATTTGCTTTATTTAAATTCCATATTTTTTTAAAAATCCGTGAGGCGGACTTGGTTTTATTTAAGAACGGATTGTTTTTAGCTCTTACGACGTTATTTTAAAAATTCTGGATAACTCCTCTTCTTTGATTTCTTTGAGCAATGTTTTGATTTTTTTTTATTGCTGCTGGAAGTGAATTATAGAGCTTAGTGGAGAGATATTTATAGCTCCTTTGTCCAAAAGCAGTTTCATATTTGGGTACGTATGTGTATTTATAATTTCATTCTGGTAAGCTCTTGTGTTGTGAAAATTGCGTGCTAAACTTATTTTATAACCCAATAACCTTACTTATTATATTCTCCCTATCGATTTATTTTAATATTTAATAGGTTTGAAGAAAATGACACAGATTTGAATTATTCATATCGAAATAATTTAATAAGTTACCTGTAGTTAAACGTCTCACAGTCGAATCTTCGCTCTTCAGCGCAGCTTCTCTGGCAATCCTCCAGCCTCTCACAGGGGACTATCCCCAGGATCATCCTATCCTGGACCCGCTTGCCGGCCAGGACTCTTCTGTAGCATGCTGTAAAATAAAGGATAACTTCATAAGTACGCGTCCTCTAAAACTCCAGAAATCTAGAGGTGAATCTCATTGACCAAAAACCAAAAGAAAAACTAATGAACGAATGATATGTTGTTTTGCACTGGTAACCATGAATCAGGCAGCCGCCTAGTATGGTGATCTAATGTATCTACTCCATGTAAATGTCTCCATTAAATATCATGTATTTCATAAATAAATAAATAGTAAACAGAGCAGTTAAGTCCCCCGACTGCGCAGATATGTTTGTATGACTGTACTCTACATAAGATAGTATATAGGCAAACTCCATAAAATGACACAACGCCATTGCTGAGTCCTTACAAATAATAATAAATGTTTACTGCACATTTTTGACAGCCGTGCAAGAAAAATGTGTTTTCTAAATGTTCAACTGCGAACCGCGGAATATATACTCTCTTCTAATTCAGCACACATTTTCTGCACTGCTTTGATGCTGCACTACACTACCAGTACAGTATGTTGTTTTACAGCATTACAGAGAACCAGATAATTCCATTTTCCATGGACTTGACTTCCTGGTATAGGAACTGATAAGAAATTGAGTAGAAGACAGACACGTGTACATACATAGAATCGTTCTTGCATAAGAAATCTGAACATACTCGTATTTGTTGTTATTTTTGCATTTCCCAACATTTTCATCCCCTCCCCCCCCTGGACCCTCTCCATACCTCCCACAGGGGAGACATTTTTTACTGGTTGCGGACCCTTACACAGTATAAGATAAAGAAGTATGAAAATGCCCACACAGATTTTGCTTTTACATGTGGAGGCTTATTGGATTGAACTGAAATGAGAGTTCAGCCGATTGGATAGAATGAAAGAAATGCGGAAACAGTATTGTCAGGATTACGCATAGATTTTATTTTGTTACTAGCTGATGTGTACCCGGCCTTGCTCGGGTACAATAATTGATTTGACAGTGAAAGAAACATTCATTTGAATATTTTATTTCATTCCAAACGTTTATCTTTTCAAAATATATCTAAATCATAATGTTATTAAGTAGGTAAACCTACTCGTGTTTTCTATTTTGAAAATATCCTACCCAAAAAAACCTTCTTGTTTTGAATATGCAATCTGTGGCTAACCAAAGTGTTATATCTATGGGATAACCTAAATAAAACATGTCGGGTTCAATGTTTTTCATCTTAATTTTAAAGCGTTATAGCAACAGTTTTACATATTGGATTTCATTCAAACTACTCTATAAACCTTCCTGGCACTAATAAGAACTAATTATTTTCAGCGAAACCGGTCGAGTGATTTTCGAGAAAATCGAGGACAAACAAACAAACTTACATTGATTTTTATATATGTAGATGCGAAAGTACTACACACTAAATTGGGATGATGTCAGTAAAGATAAAATATTCAAAATTCTAACTTTTTAAATAATTTGAATTTATTTTCCAGATTTTTAAAAACATCGTTTACATTTTCAATATTTTCTTCTTTAACACAGTTTATTCCGGGTCGCTAGAGTAAATGCTAGTTCATTGAAGTAAATGTAAACCTGCATCACGTCATGCAAAAAAGGAATTTAGTTTATGGTTTAAATTGTATTTGGGGCATTTTTTCAAGGATTTTCCATTATACCGTCCACTCCAACAAAATATGCATAGAATCTGGTTTACATGACAAAAGGTGGGAATTCAATGATTTTTTTGAAGAGGAACAGAAAAATGCAAATTTTGAGGTCAGTCGAAGAATTACGTAATTGATTTAATTATTTACATAGTACCTACCATTGTTCGAGAAGAAATAGTTCTGTAAAGAGCACACTCTAAAGCCATATGGTTCATAAACATGATTTATTAAATTGAAATAATAACTGTGTTCGTAAAGTTTTAAGGACAATTAACTAATACAAAAAAGTGTATCCCCGAAAACTGTTGACTCTACTGTATCTGTGAGTACATATTTATATATTTTTTATTATCGCTCATCTTTCTGGCGGATTTTTTATTCTACGCCTAAAAAATCAGATGATCAGTGGTTCGCTAAGTTTGGTGACTTAGTAGGGGTGCCCGGGTTCAAGGGGTTAGGTTTATATGTTGTCCCGGATAGACAGAGGTACTGGGTTCGAGCCTCAGATGCGATTGATACCTTTTTATTTTTCTGTTGTTTTTTTCGGATTTAGTTTTTCATTTGGGATGTATTAATATCATCTTCTTCAATGATTAAATATTTCAATGAGGTTTATAAACTTCAATAAGTTAGAAAAAAAAAATTTCTATATATATTTGTAAAAAAAGTCAATAGATGTCTCATATAAATAAAAATCGGATAGGTATATCAGAGACTCTATTCCGATTGCAATTATGTTCGGAAGAACTTTACAATCATCGTAAGGATAGCAGCCAATAATATGGGATTTAAAATGGAGGATAATATTAACAAGTCTTCAACTTGAAGTATGATATCGGTGTAGATAGCATAAATTAAACTGGTATCATTAGCTTAGTCGGTAAAGCGGTTGTCCCGGAAAGACAGAGGCCCAGGGTTCGAGCCCCAGATGCGACTGATATCTTTTTATTTTTTTGTTGTTTTTTCCGGATTTCGTGTTTCATTTGGGATGTGTTAATGTTATCTTCTCCAATGATTAAATATTACAATATTATACGTATTTTTTGCAGTATAGATGCCAGCAATATACACATATGCATTGCTTGCATACAGCATGTTTCGAACTTGTTATTCGACCTCCGAGAATATTTATAATATACAATACATATAAAAAATAACGTTTGTCTGCCTGTCTGTCCTCGATTTTCTCAAAAATTACTTGACCGATTTCGCTGAAAATACAATAGTTTGTTTTTGTTAGTGACGGGAAGGTTTAAATAGTAGTTTGAATGAAATCCAATATGTAAAACTGTTGCTATAATGTTTTAAAATTAGTTTTAAAAAACATTGAACCCGCAATATTTTATTTAGGTTAGCCCATAGATATACCACTCTGGTTAGCCACAGATTACACATTCAAAAAACGAAGGTTTTTTTGATAGAATATTTGGTGGAAAACAGAAATTGGTACCTGCTTATGATGTTTATTATTTAAATGCATTTAAAAAAAAAATCGAATGAAATAAATTGATTAGTTGTCACAGGGCATTACTTTCGCTGTCAAACTTTATTATATTTCATAACTTTATTCAACAACAACTAGTTTATAATAAAAAGAACACACTGTTAAACTTTTCGAATATTAAAATTCGATCAATTGTCATAAGTTGACGCAATAAAGACAAAATGCTGTTGCTCAGTGACACTTCACAGGGAAGTTATAATATGTTGTTGGAAGTTATAATATGCACCAACAAATACGCACACTTCTAAATCGTTGTTTGGGTCAACTCGACAATACTAGAATTTCGCGACCTATAGATACGTACGATTGTAAAATAGTAATTTTGAAAGATAAAATGACAATAACTTTAAACATCGTTCTTTGTCTGTCTCAATAGAAGAACATTCTTCCACGCAGACAGAAAGAATAACACGACAAGGTTGGGAAACAAAATAATAAAAATGATTAGTTCGCTAAAATGTAACACCGTTGCGCTTTGACGAAGAAATCTTCAAATATTTCGGCAAGTCACACATCATATTATTATGCACGAGGCAGTCTGTTCCTCAGTCCGATTTACTTCCGTGACTATGTGGGTCACATTATGTAATCCAATTCGTGTGGTCAATGATTACAGTGTTTACTACATCTCGTTGATTAATAAAATTTTACGAGGTTGCTTGTTAGCTCCTACGAGTTTGCGAGATTGACGTTGTGGAATTTCTCCGGAGTCAATTAGGCCGATGAGAGTGATGTACAAAGGTAAGAAACACCAATTATTTGATTGTGAATCTAAATAATTTGAATCTCGAATAAATGTTTTATAATAATAATTGTCATTAATTCTTTTGCAATTTACTCATTTTTATGTTCATTCGTTTATTTTAAATGTTTGTGGGGAGAATAATGTCAAAATTATGAAACAAAAATATTTAGAAACGCTGGAAATTACAAAATCGCAAAATATTAATTCTAGTACATTGAATAACCTAGTATATTTATAATAAAGTCCCCTTCTAGATATTTTTTCCAGAGAATTCATTATTTTGTATTTTAGTTTAGTCTTAATATATTCCCGACGAAGGAAGGGTACTCCTGAAACCGGTCGCTTATTATATTAAATTGAAGTGGTTCAAAATAAAACAACGCATTTAGATTATTAAAAAATCATTAAAATGTAAATAAAAACAGTTTTTTTGTTGCTACCTTTACTTATTTATAAGACGGTAGAAAATGACATTAGTCTCCATTTAAATAATTGATGAAATAATATTTGCAAAGGAATAATGACACAGGCCGGAAAAAGGTATAAATAACTCATTTAAATTAGTTTTAGTAATGTAAACAAATAGTAAATATATTCTAAAACATACTGGTTCGAAAAAAAAGATGAAAATAACTTATTCAGTTATGATAATATATATGGGATATTTCCCAAAGAAAACAGGATTCTTTAATTTTGTGGTTGCTCGCCTGAAAACCTGTATTTTAAAAAAATATTTTCCGCTGTTCCTATCGCCCAAAGATTTGTTCGGTCTGTTCTGTGCATACCTAATCTATCTAAAGGGCTCATTTGCTCTAACCAGGATAGTATAATTTAATGGATAGTGTCTCACTGAGATAGTTAAAACTAACTAACTTATTATCACGTCGATTCTCCCGTGGGGTAGGCATTCACATTGATGCGTCGTCTCATACATACTCTTCTGTTAATCAGACTTTTAACACGACCCGACTAAAGTATTTGATTTATTCGGTCGTGCCATGTTTTCCACGGGGGACACGGGGGTCCTAAACTTCCTCTATTTCTTCTAAGGGAGATAGAAGCGTTTACTAACAAGGAAAACCACTCCAGTAGAAAAATACATCCGTTGGCAGTAGAAAGCACCAATAGCTGTAGGAAATGTGAAGTGGATGATGAAACACCGATTTATTGGCTCAGATACCTGGAGAGACATGCTAACTCTCATGCCAGGAGATATGCAAGAAGCCAAATACTATGTCAACAATTTTGGTTGAGTTTTTGTCAAAGAATTACGCTGAAACATCTACCAATGTTTATCTTTTTGAAATAGTGTATAGCATATTCAGTATTTAAATTGGTGTTTCTAGTAAAAAGATTTTTTTTTCAATAACTGCATGATTTTTTGAACCACGTTGATTTTTCAATATTCATATATAGATATTTATACACATTTGATGTAAATTTATCTTAGCAACCTTAACTACTTCTTATTCATTTTTAGAACACTATTAAAAGGGATTAACAAATTAATGGTAGTGAAAGGGTTAAGGATATATACTGAGTTGCTTTGCATCGGGAGATACTCTTCCAAGACATATTGCAAACAATAAATCAATGAAATCCTTTCTATAGCATTGTGTCATTGTCAAGTCAATATATCAGCATGTACGATGACCCAATTTTGGACTAGATAGAGCAAAACAATTTTGGTTAGATGTAATTAATAATGAAGCCAACGTATTGAGAAAACCGACGGAAGAGGAGGAACAGAAATGCGAAAAACAAAAGGCAGTTTTTTGTTAGGTTGTTGATGGGCATTGTTGTATTTTGGTGATTAATTAGTCTGTTTTACAATGGCAAGAAAAGTAATCTTATATCACAATAGTGATATACTGATTCTTGTACATATTGGTTTAAATGAGTGATATATATTTTACGTTGCTTAAGAGTTTTTGGCGTTCAACAAGGATGCCATCAAGGTCCTGTTTAATTTTAATATCAGTAAAATTGTGGGTGATTCTCTCTCAATTCTTCCTCAACATGTAAATGTGCACAACAAAAACACAGCAGTTTTGAGTGTCTTGTAGGAAAAATACAGTCCACGATCATTGTCGGTTTCATGGTTCATTTGAAATTTGTTAATTCTATCTTCTTCAATGATGAAAATAAATTTTATTTAAGTATATTTCCAAGCCACAAAGTGATAGCTTTCTTCGATATAGTAATAATATCAGTGGTCTAATACCTAGAATTGATGAAGCCTTTGAATATTGCGCTCATAAATCGGTTTATTGTAAATCTAGATTGTTCTCTTTGGTTGAGAGAATTTTTTAAATAAATTAATATTAATGATAATAATATGATCAAACAATTACCATTACCTCTTGCGTCTTCAACAATAATCACTGAACAACATGCCTCTGTGAAGAGTAGAACCATCCCAACTAACATCGCACTTGGGAATACAGAGATGCTGCACATCTTGAGTCCGTCCATTTTTGTAACTTTCCTTTTGGGTCACCACATAATTGTTTCACATATATTATTTCACTAATTATAATTAATTAATAAACACTAACATTGTATTCATCGATTTCGGGTGTCACTGTGAAATTTTTACCATAAATATTTTCAACATCTTATCCACCTGTCATTGAAGCAAATGAAAAGGGAGAATAAATTCAAGTTAATCATAAATGATCGGTTTAAAAATTTTAAAAAGCATATATACATGGAACTCTTAAAATTAAAAAGAAGTAGTTAGTACATAATTTTAAAATTAAATTTTTCTTAGGTTATGTTAGGTTGTAGTTACACTTTTTGCGAGTATTGTAAAGATCGGAAAAAAATAATTATATATCGTCGGGCCAATGACAAAGTCGCGAATATTCAAAAGTTATTTTTTTCTTTAAAAATTTAATGTACGAGATCAAATTGAATAATGTTATTATTAAGTTCTGCAAGTATTTTTAGTATTTATTATTGTGACAGCTGTTTCGGTGTTCAAGGCCATTTTCATACTGCGGTTAATCCACATTGTGACGACTTATTTATAAGATTTTATTCACTCCCATGCCATTCTAATTTGGACGGGTTTTTAAAAATAATGATTTATTATCGGTAAATCCGATTTAGTTAGAAAATAATTAAAATTCTCTATTCTGTGAGGTTTTTACATTTATAATATGTTTCCCCGTATTTAACTGTTGATGTTTTCTTAATTGATTTATTTAAATGTCTTATGGGTGAATATATAATTTTCCTTACTTTATTAATTAATGTTACATTATGATATTATTATTTTAAAATTATTTTTTTAGTATTCTCTTTATTCCTGATGACGAAAGCATCGCTTTCGAAACATGTTGATGTATATATATTAACCAAGTGGTGATCACAAAATAATTTTTAAATCATTTATTAATAACGACGCCGCAAAGTGAATACCAATATTTGGTAGAAATTATTAAATTATCTGCCTGTATTAATAATGTGTATATTTTAACGCGGCACACGTTCATTGCATTCAAATGCATTGTACATTTGGCATTACTGGTCGTTGAACTGGTGATTGTAGTATTTTTTGCTAGTCATTTGTTGTAATAATAGATTTTATATAGATAGTGATAAAACAGAGCATTGGAAAAAATGTACAGCGCCCTTAAGGTGACTTTTTATTTGATTCACAAATCATCCAAATATTATTATTTTTACCATCATTGACTGTATTTTATGAAATCTCATCGAAAGCTCGATTTTTTAACTGGGATATATAAAATACTAATTCATTTCGCGTTAAGTAGATACGAGTTATGAGTACCGGATAATAAAGGGTATTATTTTTACAATTTTGGTTTTTCAGTGCGTGGGTCTACTTCTCACGCTAATTTTAACTACTCAACATTTCGACATTAGGCTCTATAAGACAAAGGATGTCGCATATCCCCAAAAGATTTTATTTTCAATATTTTTAATAAGCTATTGACTATCATCTTGAAACTAATCATACTGTACTGGAATATTGTAATATTAGCTACTAGACATTTCAATACATATTTTTAAAATTATTTATTTAAAATAAAAACATTTAAGTAAAAAGCTTCAAACGAAAAGTCATGAACTTGCAAATATCTCAAGTAAATGTGTTTACAGCAATAAACATTAAAATTATATAGCTACATACAATTCTGTATATTTGCCTAACTGAAAATCAATACTAGACATATACTCGTACAATACAACGATGCGATAGTTATAGGATCGTCAAAAAAACGAAGATGTTAAAATGCTGGACGAATAATAACGTCAAAACGTAACAGTTTAAAGATTTTACATGGATTAATTTTATTTGATCCGATTAATTTAAATTGAAGCATGCATATTTTAATTATAACGAAATCAAATTCCTCCACTCCGAAGATATGTAATAGATTTAGCCAAAACATTTTACTCCAAATTAGAATCGACCTCGAATCCCTCTATATCCAACCTCGGCCGCTGGACACCCTCCGTCTTCACCCAAATTCCACCTTATACCCTCCATTACCTTAGTGAGCGAGCTTGAATATAAGATTGCCATCAGCAAGTGCCGCTAGCACATAAAACACAGTTTGAAATATAAATAAATAAAATCCCTACAGTAGCAATAGGCAGCCCGCTCACTGGGTAGAGAAAATTATTTCGAAATTTATGCACCTCTAACCACAATTGACACAGGAAGAGGGAGAAATATTTTCTGGCACTGTACACAAAAAAATTACAATACGATATATGTAACAAAGAAATATTGTTTTTAAATCATCAGTTATGTTTTTTTGTAATAAGTTTTAAAGCGAATTTCTTGAATTTGAGAAAATATCAATGTTTTGAGGTTTACTTATTTCTTTGTTCTGTTCACATCTGTTTAGAACAAATCAAAGTTGTTCTTAAAAAAAAAAAATTGGAAATTCTTAGAAATTACTTTCTTTTTGGGTAAATAGTGAAATGTGCTCTAAAATTATATTATTTTCATTAAATTGGGATTATATCGAAACCATAAATTGGTTGACTTTAACCAAAAAGTGAAATTGCGATTTCCAGGCAACGGTTTTATTTATTCATCAGGGGTCTGAAGATTGAAAGATCTCACGGTCACAACAAGCATTCAAATTCACGTCAAAGTATTTCAGTACTTAATTAACATGACTATCACGCATCGCGTTTTATTTGACTCTAATACGCATATGTTACGCGTCAGATATAAAAATACATATTTTGAATTAAGTCAAAAACATTAAACCAATTTTAAATATTTTGAGATGTTTTCCGAATGGGTTCCACTGTTCAAAAAAAAAATTCTACATCTCTGTAGTATATATACAAAGTGATTTGTTAAACTATTGCTTATTAGTCAGTTAGTTAACATTTAACTACTGCGGGCATCCATTTTCGTCAAAAATCCGATTTTCTGCCGAACAATTACCTCCACAATTCTTATTTGACATTGTTCAATTTTTTTATTGAGCAAAGACAATCGCGTTCCCGCACCAAACTAATCTGTCAAAGATGTAAAAATTACTATGGAATTTGATTAATTATGGTGTGTCCAATAAATTCATATATCGCAAAAATTTAACGGTACTGAGACATAGAAAATTAATGCTTTGTGACAATTTCAAGCAATGTCGATTTGAATTATTTATTTTTTATAAACGTTAAATAATTGTAATTATTGTACATTATTACAATAAATAATTGTCCTATCAGCTTCTAAAAAGTCTTTGTAAATGCAAAGCTTTCAATTGTTAGGTATCAATATTACGACGTTTAAATGTGTTTTCCCAATTATTACATTAAACGAATATTGAATACTTAGGATGCCAAAAAATAGATAATTATTTTCCAGGAAAAAAACTAGCTAAGCTATCTGTCTTCGAGGTAAAGCAGATGCGATGGAACGTTATAGATTTCTGTCTAAATACATGCTCCTTGCTTCATTCGCATTCATCCATCGTGCTTTATTCTGACAAAAAAAAATGTTTGTATAAGAGAAAGAAATAAGCGAAGCCTACCCTACGGCGTTTCATTACTCTACGCAATATTTTGACTACGTAATATTGAAAAACTTTACAAACTTTTATTAAAATTAATAAGTCCAATAACTTCCGTTAAACTTGCAAAAAAAAACAGGCACAATTTTAATAATGTAGCAGCTATGACAGATATTTCGTTCGTTCTCATTAAATCACTCAAAAGGCGAAACAGTTGTCACGCTCCACGCAATTCTTATAAAACACGCTTGCATTTATTACATGCCTGTGATGATAATTATGCAAATATGTACAGTAAAACTTGATATAAAATTGAAAACGTTTTTTTTTAACCACTTTTGTAACGCAGTAATATTTGGTAAACAATGGAGATGTACCTAGTGGATACAAAATAATATTTCTTAACATATTGGAATCCTTTCTGTAATTTTTTTTAAAACAATATCCATACACCATTTCAAGACAGAACAAGTCCAAATAAGTCACATTGAGATATTCACGTTTTAAATAACGAGAATTTATTGAAATTGGAAAACATGACGACAATTGCAAATACAAAGATAGTATATTTAGATCCATTCGAATAATTGCGGTACCGCTAGCATGTGACGTAAAGAAGGGATCAACCAATTTATACCCTTCTTGTTCTTTTGATTTGATCTGTAGAAAAGGGATATAAACCTGTATTTTTTATATTTTGACGACAATATTGAATATGCGTAGAAATATAATATATCTCAGGGTGAAAAATTAAATGTTTTATTTCTCTCTTGAATTGGTCTATCGACAAATTTATTATTAACAGTACCTAACATTCCTTAATGGTTTTTCGAAATAGTTCTACGATAAATCTAACTATTAAAGAAATACATAATTAAGTTTGTGATCATGAAAGAAAGCACTGAAAGAATTATAAAATCACTGGCTCTAAAATGTTCCCAAAAGTTACACAAAAAAATAAACGGTCAAAAAAGTTTGTAGATAATTACTATTACGGTAACACAAAACGCTGTTAACTACGCCAAAGCACTGCCGCAACTGACAGCAGCATATTAGAAAATCTGTTAAATTATTCATAAATCTGATAAAATCAGATTAAAGTGATAAAAACTCCACGAACAAACGACAAACGCGCCCGACAACCGATAGATTAGCATTTGTTTAATTGTGTTTGTTTATTGTAACGTTTTGGCTTTGTTGTGTCGGGATTTTATTAACTTGTGCTTTATTGTATTGGCACTTTGCTGTGGTGGTATTTAGTTATGTTGGCACTTTGCTGTGATGGTAGTTAGTTATACTGGCACTTTGCTGTGATGGTAGTTAGTATTTTTGGCACTTTGTAGTGATGCTACATAGTGCATTGAGTTTCTACTTTGCTATTTGTGGTGGCGGCGTTCTATGCGGTGGTCGGGGAGCTACTGGAATGAGTTAGGCCGAATGGGTGTATATAAGAAGTTACGTAAGGCCCACCTTGGACGTAGAATGAGATTATTATGATTGTTGTGTTATGACGATGAAAAAGAATAGTCTAGATGCGCCCTTCACTGGTAAATTGAACTCTTTAGTTAACCCTCAAATTTTATTATTCTTTTTTTAAGAAATACATTGAATAGCGTTTTTCGAAAAGAAACTAAAAAAATCCTGGGTTACGAAAAACGTGATAATATTATTAAAAAAAAATCTTCTCATTTCCATCAAACTAGGCGGATAATGTTGCTGTGCAATAGATAACTTAACTTGCAGAGGATTGAATCCGCAATGCCTGGGTATGAACCTGATGCTTTAGATGATCCGGCTACTAAGCGGCCACTGAATACACAATTGTACATGAATTGAAAAACAACTAGTTTCGTTCTCGACCAAAGAGAAATACCAAAAATAAAGCCGAAATGACATTTAAAAAATATTAACCAAATATGTGTTATTTTATTTTTTTATTTTAACCCAGCAATAATATTACTATGTTTTGAATTATTTTAGTTGTCCAATTTGAAAGATTTTTATAGTAGAGAGGAATACGGGATCAGAAAAAAGACCACAATTACGGAACTGTAATTTAAAGTTAACTATCTCAATTTTTTCACTTTCTCAGGTAGGGCACAAAACTGTATTTTGTCGATCTCAAGCATATATATATATATATATATATATTTTTTTTTTTTTTTTGGGTGATTAATCCCTCAATTTGTACTGGAAAGAGTTATCATTGAAATAAATGGAACCTATTTTGACGTTGAAAGTAGCTCTCCTTGCATAAAATAAATAATTAAAATAATCCCGATGTACCTACTCACTTTTGGCAAAAGCAGAAATAGATTTACCGCCCTCGAATTAGTACGAAATTTGTAATTATGGAGATAATTTACTTTGAACGACATGTTGCGTTGTTTGGAATGGATATGTCATATTTGGGATTTTTATTTTTCGTTTTCAAGCTTAAATATTTATAGTACTCCATTTTTTATTGAAGGTGTTCTTTTATTTTTTTTTTTTTTTTATGAATACCTAGTTATTATTTATAAAAAAAAAAACACAACCTTTCGGGAACCTTCTTCCCAACCTCTCTGTTCTCCTTCACATTCCATTTCCTTCTTTCCTAGTCTCTTAATTTATGACCAGATTTAAAATATCGGGTTGTTTCATATATCGAAAGGTCTTCTGTACATTTCGCATCAATGAGTGTTGCATTTTTTTTTCTGGACTGTGTTGAATCTATTCAGCAAGTTTTCAATGGGGTTGGATTCGTTCAGAATATAGTTTATGCATTGGGAGGGCCTTGATTTTTTTAAGATTTTCACGTTTTCCATATAAAAAAAATATATAAAAACAAACATTTCCATGTATCAATGACCTGATAATAAGTATATTCAGGATAAAATAATTGGCCAAATTAAAGACAGCCTATTTATGTCACGAACAGCATGGTTTTATCACAAGCAAATCAACACTTACTAATCACATTCTCTATCAAAATTTCATTTCCGATGCAATGGCGAATAAGTTATCTCGATTTAAACTGACTTCAGCAAAGCGTTTGACAAGGTTTTAATTCTTGCAGAAAAACTGCTGAAGTAGGTAGAGTTGTGTTGCATTGGTTTAAAGGTTATCTCTCAAACAGAAAGCTTAGTGTTAAACTAAATGGAGTATCAGTATATGATTTTTTTTGCATCCAGTGGTATACTGCAAGGTTCCCACATAGGACCTGTCTTATTTATCTTTTTTGTTAACGACATTTGTAATATTTTTAAAGACGTCAACGTACTGATGTTCATAGATGATCTGAAACTTTTAAAAGTAATTTGAAGTGTGGACGACTGTTATACTCTTTCAGCAAACTTGTTAAAAATATTTGATTGGTGTAGCTATAACAAGCTATACCTCAATGTTAATAAATACCTAACTACGAGATATAATTTTTTATTTTATTTAATCACACAATAAAGAAAACATCGTTCTTGAATCTTTTTCTGAAATAAATGACTTAGGTGTAACTTTTGACACCAAACTTGGCTTCTTCATACAACAATGAAACTATTTCAAAGAAGTTCTTAAAAATTTTAGGCTTTGTACTTAGAGTGGCCAAAGATTTTAAGAAAATTAACGCACTAAAACTTCTATATACATCACTAGTGAGGATCCAGGCTGGATACCACTCGACTGTGTGATCTCTACACTACAACGCAAATTCTCACATAATAGAAAGAGTTCAAAACAAATTCCCAAGATTTATAGATTTTAAACAGAATATACCGAGAGAACAATTAAACTACACATATCGGTTACGACTAGTGAACTTGATAAATTTGAGTAATAGCATTATTTTCGATACAGTATTTTTATTTAAAATCTTACATAATAAAATTGATAGCCCTTATTTACATCAGCTAATAAACAATAATGTTCCGTCCAGAAATATAAGTTTATCATTGCCATTATAATGCAATAATACTGCCACGGGTGCACAATTCAACTCTCCGTTACGTAGAATTCAAAACTTTGGTAATATATACCCATATTACAGATGTGTGGGATGTATCGCTGATAGAATACAAACATGTACCCACAAACTCATTTATTTACTCTGATACACTCACTGTGGACGTTGTTCTGTAAATTTATTAGTTAATGAAAAATATTATTCATGTATATCTACCTATTTTAATGATTTATTCAATAATTAAATATATTTAAGATGCACGGAAATGTTATAAACCATTTAGAAATGTGATTAACTTCGTTTTATTAATTGATAAACTAAAGTTCTTAAAAACTTAAGACAAGATTTTTGTGCAAAGCGCAAAGGGTAACAATTATTATTTTTATAAACAATAATTATTAATCTAAAACACTCATCCAAATTGAAAAAACCTTCCGAGCAAAGATAAATGTCGCCGGCAGGACTCGAACCCGCACCCTTCTAATGTCCGGTTAGATGCTCTACCGTTATTATTAATTATTGAATGGAACACTAGTATATATTGATTAACTTGGCGGGTTTGCGATAAGCCGACGTAGCTCAACAGTAGAGCATCTAACCGGACATTAGAAGGGTGCGGGTTCGAGTCCTGCCGGCGACATTTATCTTTGCTCGGAAGGTTTTTTCAATTTGGATGAGTGTTTTAGATTAATAATTATTGTTTACAAAAATAATAACTTCGTTTTATTTTAATAATATTTTTTCTTTGTTTTTTCCGTCCAAATTTTTATATACTTTCTATAGACACTTATTCTTGCTTTGTTATTTACAGATATTATTGAAATTTATCTTTGTTATTATACATGCTCATAAGGGTTCTTTATTGTTTTTCATTTTTTTTCACATTATAGTCCATTTCTTATACTTAATGTTATATGTACTATGTAAAAGCCGAAAGGCGCTAATGATTAAAAAATAAAATAAAATATATTTTCATTTCTCTCTACTCCATCATGGAGACCCAAAATCGTTGCTCGTGCAACTAGCAATGGATTTGATTGAAACAGTGACACTAGGGTGCGAATCCGATACTTTGACCAATCAGCAACAGTTGGTCAGTTATGATATCGATAAAGATTTTACAAGCGATTTAAAAAATACATAATTAATTATTGTGATCTTCAGTAGTTAACACCTTGCCTATCAAAAATCGAAATAAAATTCACGGGGGATTTATTATTATATTTTTCAGTAAACTGAAGTTTATGTGTTCCGGAAGCGAATGAAGTGATCGGAATGAAAGTGGAAATAAATGTGGATAATAATAATTATTATATTTACCCTGATGAAGCTTGAGTTAAGCGTAACCGGTTGGTGAAAATAAAATATATTCGTGGTGTATAACAAGGTGTTTCATTTACTTAATACATGTCAAACCACAAAGTGATTGCTTCTTACGAAAATACCAAAAAATCTCTTCGATTGGGTTCGAATAGACAATTCAATCAGAGCTACAATTATTTAGCGAACGAATAATACTGAATCTAACAATAAAAAAAAAATCGGAGGATTTAAGTGACCTTTTCTTTATCTTATTTATACCACACAGAAATCAATACAATCACAAAAAAACCTGCGACTTAAGTAATATTTATCACAAACTCATTAATCTCATGAAAATATCATAATACCTTAATAATTACTGTGTTTACACAAATTCTCTGACATTGAAGTTGTAGACATAACAATGTATTTTTCGATTCATTATTCAAATTCATACGAGGGAATCTACTTTCAACAAATCATTATTATTATGTGTATGTATTGTTTTTTTTTTTACATTCCGTGTGAATTGGGCCACACGATACAAGATCATTCGGATCGTTATATAATTTTCAATGCATAATATGAATAAATTTTATTTGTGGTAGGTAGACCAGAGCAAGCGTGTTACGTTTCAATGGTGGTTTATGTAGCTTTAGTGGTGGTTGATGTACACTTTAGTGGAAGTTGATGTACACTTTAGTCGTAGTTGATGTATATTTTAGTGGTAGTTGATGTACACTTTAGTGGTAGTTGATGTACACTTTAGTGGTAGTTGTTATACACTTTAGTGGTAGTTGATGTACACTTTAGTGGTAGTTGGTATACACTTTAGTGGTAGTTAATGTGCACTTAATGGTAGTTGATGTACACTTTAGTGGTAGTTGGTATACACTTTAGTGGTAGTTAATGTGCACTTAATGGTAGTTTATGTACACTTTAGTGGTAGTTGATGTACACTTTAGTCGTAGTTGCTGTATATTTTAGTGGTAGTTGATGTACACTTTAGTCGTAGTTGCTGTATATTTTAGTGGTAGTTGATGTACACTTCAGTGGTAGTTGTTATACACTTTAGTGGTAGTTGATGTACACTTTAGTGGTAGTTGGTATATACTTCAGTGGTAGTTAATGTGCACTTAATGGTAATTGATGTATACTTTAGTGGTAGTTGGTATACACTTTAGTGGTAGTTTATGTTCACTTTAGTGGTAGTTGGTATACACTTTAGTTGTAGTTGATGTACACTTTAGTGGTAGTTGATGTATCCTTTAGTGGTTGTCGGTATACACCTTATTGGTAGTTAATGTGCACTTTAGTCGTAGTTGATGTACACTTAAGTGGTAGTTGATGTACCATTCAGTGGTAGTTGGTATATACTTCAGACAGCGGTGTGAATTTCCCTATGACGACAGGTTAACTATATGTACTTTTATCATGTACGGGTATGATTGTGCACTAAATATGTATTTAATTGTGCAAGATTTACTAGCGGTAGGAGGAATATTTCACTACCTTAATGCAAGTAGTATGCATGGTTTTGTATTATGTGACCACAAAGCCGGTCGAAATTAAAAAGCATAAATTGGTCTAATAGAACCACTTTAAAACGTAGTACTAACGGAGAAGGTTCGTGACATAAGAAATATTCACAAATTTTTGTAAAATACATTTTGATCAGAGAAATGAGGAATTAAAAAAAACTAATATCTTTTAATTTCTTTAAATGGTTCGTTTTTCTTACGGTAAGCACAGCTTCTCAGCCTTTATGATCTGCATGCCCCTGCATTCAGGGGTAGTTGATGTACACTTTAACGTTCTTTTTAACTTTTCACTTTGTACGTTCCAGAGTAGTAGATGCTCCTAGGTTCCGCAATGATGAACTAGCACTATCAGAATCGAAACCTTAGTTTAGCGAAATGACTTTAGCCGTATTTCGCGACCAAAACTGAATAGTTACGTACTTTCCAATCTTACTCTTTCCCATCTCATTCCCTTCTTCACTCCCACCAATCTCACAATATATGACATAGGTGGCAAAGTCCGACTGGCCAGTTGGGTCTGAATTCATTTAATTTTTTTTTTTTGGTAAAATAAGTAATGCCGATTAAGGGCCATTACTTAAAAATGGTCCTAAACATTACTTTGCAGGGTGCTAACTCAAGTAATACCACAAATAATTTATCTGTAAATACAATACGGCAGTTAAGAAAATGTATAAGGTTTCAAAGGACAAAACTCCTCTAACAGAAAAATATAAATTCATGAAATACATCCCAAATTGCGTGAAAACCAGTGAAACGAACTATGAATGTTTTACCTAAAATTCAAGTACATATTACATATAGAATTTAAAAGTTTACAGTTGCAAGATTATTGTCTTTTGAAACCTTATACATTTTTCTAATTACCCGTATGGAATTTACAGATAAATTATTTGTAGTATTTCTTGAGTTACCAACCTGCGAAATGTACATTTTTTGGGAGCTGACCGTTAAATATGCGCATTAATTTTCAGCTCCGATCACAATAATTTATAAATGCACCTTAATCATTGTATTCAGGACTAATCACTTGGTCCATAGAGGGTGATAAATAAACATTTTTCCTCATCCATAAATCACCAAACACACCCAATTCAAAATCCAGCACCACTTTTCTCGGTATTCCAAATAAACTCATTATTAAAGCTTTTAAGGTTCCGGAACTTAATTTATTAGTTTTTTGGTTACAACACCTTTACAATGTTCCCCAGACCAGAAAATGACGCCCGAAGCGACGGCGAAACAATACAACACGGTTTCCTGCTAATCATCATCATCATCTGATGATGCTACAATGATGATCGGTTAGTCACTGGCTGCGTTAAGTAATTCGTCATTCGTCCTTCAATGATCTTTAAAAGTAAATTAAATCTATATATAATTGTGACTTGTCTTACATGTTTTGTTTCCTCCATTGGTAATTATTGTATAAATTGGTCCTTTCAAGATATGGGTCCAAAATCAACCTTGACCACATTTCTAGTTTATGGGGTAACTACCGAACCGTTACGTTGTTTCACCGCAGGGGTAGGCAGAGAGGATGAACCGCATCACAACGCGCGTCGCGCACACACTCCTCGCTTCATTCACTTTCATAGACACTGTTCTATTACTTTTGACTGTTTACATAACCCGACTAAAGTATTTGATTCACTTGATCATGCCATGTTTTCCTTGGGCGTCCCCGACTTATTTTAACATTCACTTTTGCATCATATATTCTCCTTACTAGTTTTATAACTCGTGTTATTACGTTAAAAGTCATTATTTATATTTAATCATTGAAGATAATATTAACAAATCTCAAATAACAATAACAACATCTGTATTGTAATTAAATTTAACTATAACTAAGGGACCTGTATAATATAAGAATGTAAGTGTACAATGGTTTATAAAGTAAAATAGAAAATAATATAATAACAGTTATAGTTGAAGTTTCACATAACCCGCCTCATTGGGCTAGCCTGTGTTGAGGCAGTAATTTTGCAAATTATTTTATAGTTTTAAAATACCCATGAATATATACTTATATTAAGATATGCTTCGTAAATCGTAATTTTTTAATCGATGTCATATTTCAATTAAGAATTACTTATATCATCCTAAATTAATTCCCGTATTTTTTGTCTACAACCTATTTTTATGATTGCATATTCTACCCGCATATATTTGCAATCTAGATAGCTTCTCGGATATACCTATCGAATTTTATTTTATAATAGAAATCCATACATTATTTATAACTTGTCGTCGAGATAGATTTTTTGATAGTTGTGTGGGAAGAAGATTTTTTTTTTTAATTTTCCCATTGAATTGGATAAATAAGTTATTTTGGGGTTTCATTTCATTACCGCGTTGGGGCTTTTTATTCACAAAAGGCACTACAAACAATGTAATTTCCCTGGGCGTACCTACGAGTGGAATAATTCATAAATTAAAACTGTGAGTGTACCTACATGAAGAAAAATTAATAAGTAATATATTCGAATCTTTAATTAAGGTAAAACCCCCCTGTGGCATCATTTTAAATTAAATTTAAAAAAAAGAGTTGTTTTGAAATACATATTTTATTTATCATAAATATTTTTATATTAATAACTCGATTATTTACCTTATCTCAATACGTATTGTTATTTTTTGTCTATTTTTATAATTTGTCTATGCTTATGTCATTATAATTTTTTTAGTATACTCCGTATTCTGACGAGGGATTGGCTTCGAAGCATGTTGATATTTCAGTCTACAATAGAGTGCTGATACCAACCCCGATGTATGGCAGTGAGGCATGTAACTGGCAGAGAAAGGATGAAAGTAGACTGAATGGTGTAGAAATAAGATTTCTGACGCGAATGTATGATAAAACCATGTATGATCGTGTTAAAAACGTTCATATTAGAGTGCAGGGTGATGTAAGTATAATGAGTAAGATTAAGAAAGGAATGCTTAGATGGTTTGAGCATGTAGAGCGAATGAACGAAGAAAGGATTGTAAGAAGAATATATGTAGCGAATGTAAATGCAAGAAGAAGCCGGGAACACCCGAGGAAGATCAAGGAAATACATGAGTCGGGCCATGTCTGAACTCTGAATAACCGAAGAGAATGTATGAATGTGAATTAAGCAAGTAGTGTGTGTTAATACCGAGTTTGGCGGTCCGTCGTTTCTGCCTAACCCCTGCGGAGAAACGGCGTTATGGTTAGCTAATTAGTTAGTTTGCCAATTAAACAACATTTCCAAAAAGCGATATGCTAGGTACCTATCTTTAATAAATGAATTTAAAAATACTTTTTAATCACGAATTTATTAATAAATACATAACATATTTCGAAAGCGATGCTTTCTTCATCAGGACATACAGAATACTAAAAACTATAAATGTCATATAATATCAAGTATAGACAAATGATAAAAATAGAACACAATAATGTAAGAATAGACAAATTATAAAGAAAAAAAATTGATTAAAGTAGGTAAGTAATTAATCAAAAATTTAAGAAAGAATTATTATAAAACATTGAATAACAAATTTATATTAGAAATTAAAAAAAAAAAACAAGTTTATTTTTATTGTTAATATATTTATGAAAATAAATTTAAGAGATATTTATATTTTTAAAGACGTATTTAAAAAAAAAGTTATTTAACTATTAACAGTTTTTCTATTTTGTAAAATTTCAAATTTGTCTAATTGTAAACCGATTGTATTTGTACGTAAAAAATTTAAACCTGTATGTATATCAAAAGAATGATTTGTTTCCAAAATATAATTTCCAAAATCAGAATAATTATTATTACTAAACACCTTAGTTGTTCCTTAACTCTAATATTAAAAGTTATAGAAATCTTTCTTATCTAAAAAAAGTTACAAATTAAAATGAAATAATAAATTAATTAAATTATTAATTACCTGTCCTTATTTTTTTCCATATATATTATTTTGTCTTTATTTGAAATGCGTTATCTTGTAATATCATTAGAATTATTAAAAACATAATTTCTCTGTTTTCATCTTGGCAAATCAAGTTACATCCCATAATTTAACGCAAGTAACAACTAAATATTGTTAAACAAGTAACTAGTATAAAAACACGTGTAATCAGAGAAATAATTGTTCTAAAAGTGTACATATTATAAGGTACGGTGATCTAAATTCTCTAGAGGACCTTCAACTATTTTCCCACAAAATAAAAAATAATCCATAATGTATTCGTTGAAGGTATTTATCAATGTATGTAAGTAGAGATTTGATGTACTTTAGTGAACAATTCTAATTCTAATTATCCATTCTCAAGGACGATCAGATTCCTAAATGAGAATAGGGAGATAAAAAAATCAAATAGTGCTCCGAAAACAAAAGGATTGTATGCAAAGGTTATCCATTAATGTTTTTTTAAAAGAGAAAATTTTGAAATATGGTAATCCTGAGGTCGTGAAACAATAACATAATACAGTACACATATAATTAACAATAATTTGGTCCGTTTATTGTGCTTTTTACATAGAGGGTATAGCACATAGTTCAACGACAGCACTTACTGAAAGGGCTATGTTTGAACATTCCAACAGATGGCGATTTGTAAAAATGTTGTAATTTATTATTTTTTTATTAACTTAATAGCCATCGCGCCGTTTCACCGCAAGGGTAGATAGAAATGATGTACCGCCACCCACCCCCTTCTTGGCACACACTCCTTGCTTCATTCATAATCAAATTTCAAAAAATCTTTATTGTACAAATAAATTTATCAGTTCCAAAGGGTGCTTATAGGTACAACCTATTTCTAACAGTTAACCCACAAAATGCATACATTTTTATTGAAATTAAAATCAGTTCAATCTAAGTTCGTACAATTTATATGATCAAAATATTCGTTTAAGAGGAACGGCTGCGCGGCCTGTTTCATACAAAACTTAATTTTGAATTTTAGGTAAAAACACTCGCTTAAACGTAATGATATATATTTTTTTAATTAATGGTTTAGTAAATATCTAGTACGCATGAGGAGTATTTAATTTATTTTTGTTTTACATTATGAAATAGACACCATTAAAGTAATTGATTTTTCGCTATTTTGGAGGCAACTTTAACAATTATTTGTGGGCTAACGATGATTTAAAAAAAAATTATCCCATATGCTTTGAAAATATAATGAAATATAAAATAAAAAAAATAAAAAAGTATTAAATTAAGCATTATGGTAGATTTTAAATTAAATTAAAAACGGCCAATTTACGTTGGAACACAAAAAATCTTATTTTTTTTTAATATTTTGTTTTTATATTTTTATTTACGTAATCATATTTACATAGTAAATATGATTTTTTTTAAATAAGATAAACCCGCAAATAATTTTCTAAGTTGCCTCTAAAATTATGAAAATTGATTTTTTTTTCATGGTATGTACTTCATAATTTAAAACAAAGATAACTAAAATACTTCTCATACGTACCAGATATTTACTAAACCTTTAATTAAAAAATATATATCATTCAGTTCGGATGGGTATTTTGGTTTCAAATCCAAAATTAAGTAATGTATGAAACAGGCAGCGCAGCCGTTCCTCTTAAGGTGTAGTGACTTTTGTTCAGAAGGAATGTTTTTAGTGATTTTTTAATTTTTAAAAAGTTTTTTTTTTTTTATAGTTAATTTTATAAAAGAAAAAAATACAATGCAAAAAGTCCCGATAAACTACTTTTTTGTATTAATTGATAAACTAAAGTTTAACGACAAGATTTTTGTGCATAGCGCAAAGGGTAACAATTATTTTTATAAACGATAATTATTATCCTGAAACACTCATCCAAATTGAAAAAAACCTTCCGAGCAAAGATAAATGTCGCCGGCAGGACTCGAACCCGCACCCTTCTAATGTCCGGTTAGATGCTCTACCGTTGAGCTACGTCGGCTTATCGCAACCCGCCAAGTTAATCAATATATACTAGTGTTCCATTTTAATAATTACTGTTTTTATTATATTTTCACCTGTAAACAACTTAACTTTATTATGTATTAGTGAGAGGCTTGTAACGCTAAACCCCTCAAATAGATGGCGTCGAGACAAATTATGTCTACATTTTATTGGTGAAAATTGCTTTGACTTGTCAAATATTTATTAATTGATAAACTAAAGTTCTTAAAAACTTAAGACAAGATTTTTGTGCATAGCGCAAAGTGTAACAATTATTATTTTTATAAACACAATTATTAATCTGTAAACACTCATCCAAATTGAAAACCTTCCGAGCAAAGATATTTCATCAAAGATGTCAATGCAAAGACGCCATCTATTTGAGGGATTTAGCCGTTACAAGCTCCTCTCATATTAATAAAGTTGTTTACAGGTGAAATATAATAAAAAAACAGTAATTATTGAATGGAAACATTAGTATATATTGATTAACTTGGCGGGTTTACGATAAGCCGACGTAGCTCAACGGTAGAGCATCTAACCGGACATTAGAAGGGTGCGGGTTCGAGTCCTGCCGGCGACATTTATCTTTGCTCGGAAGGTTTTTTCAATTTGGATGAGTGTTTTAGATTAATAATTACTTTTTTGTAGTTTGTCTAACGGGACTTTATGATTTTTCGATTTAAATAGAAGTAGATCGTGTGTTTGTTTGATGTTACGTGGAAGGTTGTCGTATACTTTAATTGCCACGTAGTAAGGGTGCTTTTTTGATATTTATTTTGTTGGCTTGTGGTATTAGTAGGTTTTATGTGTTTATATGTTGAGTGTTTTAGTGGAAACCTGTCTGGAGATGACTATACTAACAGGCAGAACTCCATTATATATATATCAGTGATCGTCACAAGTTTCAGTTTTAAAAAAAGGGGTCTACATGAATCCAGATAGTCGTATTTTGTGATTTTTCTTAAGCATCTCTTTTGGATAAAAAAATATTTTTGATGTATACTGAATTCCATGAAAACACTATTACATACTTAATCATTAAATAGACATATCCATAATATGCAGAGAGTGGCTTCATCGATATTCACGGTTTTTCTACGTGTGCCTAGTTCAAAAGAGAAGCTACTGAATTTCGCTACTATTTTTAATAAACTTTCTTTCCGGTTTATGTTTGAATCTAATTGTATTCCCATAAGTGAACATAGATTGTTCCATTCATGCTATTATATTATATGACTCTTGACATTATCCGACTCGAATATTTAATTGGCTTGATCGTACCATCATGTTCTTCTACTATTAACTTCTGCATCTTATAATTTTTCGACATTCCTTTCACTGTTCATTCGCTGCACATGTCCATTACTTGTTCACATACCATACACATCACATACCGTTCACACTTGTACCATACATACGCCTTAGGGATCTGAATTCTACAGGATTTAGTCGACTTTCAGCTTAGTACTATGCCTCACTGCCATACATCAGGGCTGGTTTAAACACTCCATTGTGTACTGCTAGCCTCGCTTCTTTGGACAACAGTTCTCCGGTAGTGAAGTTTCCTGTTTTACTAATTTATTTATGTTAAAAAAAAAACCCGACCTCTGGGTCCGGAGTCAAGGGGCTCACTGCTCAGCGACAGAGGCCATCCTGGTAGTATTGTTGTATTGTGAAACAGTTAAATAAATGAAAAATAATGGATCTCTGTCATCAAAAATGCATTTTAAAGTGGGCACAGTTATATCTAATTTTCTAGTTAATATTTTAGCAGTAAAACCAATGACATCAGCTTTGTTATTTTTGCCAAACAAAAGAATTATCTAGATTTTGATGGTCACTTCTCTATTCGCAGAGATGCAAGGGCACATGAAAACTGCATTTTTTCTATTGTGCTGAATCCAAATTTCTATAGCACCATTTCGGTGGGTAACTTTTGAGCAATTACAAAAAAGTATTATATTCTGTTGACTTTTTATCAATATCTACATAAAAAATAATCGCACATCACGATCTGTGAGCTCTGGCGTCATGGAATTTGTTTATATTCATTTGTTTATATTTTTCAGCTCACAGCTTTATTCCTACCATGAGGTATGGAGATTTGAAATATCCAATTAACTTTCTAAAAAATTAGACTGTACGCAATTGAAAGATAAAATAATGATGGATAGAAGATGTTTGTTCTTAAATTAAGTCGAAGACAAAGATTTTGAAAAAAGAATTACCTTTTAAAATTATTTTGGTTTTTCACGTAATATTATGGAAATATAGTATTACATATTGAATCTCGTTCCTGAGGGGTTTAACCATTAGAATGCGGCCCAGCGCCGTCGCGCTGTAAGCTTTAGTTACGTAAATTGCGACACAGCGCTATAGCACTGCATTTTTCACTGTTCTTTTTGTCGTCCTCAATCGGTTCAATTTGAGCGTGGTATATTGCGGTTGGCGCGTGTCTTGAAAACTGTACTTATTGTTTATCCTGTTAAAATAAATACACCCTAAATTGAATCGATATTTTTCACCATGTCGGAAGTTAGTTCTATTGCGGATGATCGTAATGTATCAAATGTCAGCGGCACTACAGACGACGAGAACGTTGTTCCTATAAATAAATGTGTGCAGCAAAGGAAATGAGATAAAGCGATCCAATCTCATATTCGCTCGCCATAAAAAGACCTTCACGGACCACGGGAAAACACAATTGCGAAGTGAATTTATCTTATATTTTTGAATTTTTAATGTTTTGTGTAGTTGTAAACGTGTCGTTTTTTTTAATTGGAATTATAATATTCATAAAATTTCATTCTTTAATTGCATAATTTAAAAAAAAAATCATTAAATTAGATTGATATTTGTCAAAGATATTGCATTTTGATTGAATACCATACTTTTTACTTAATCACACAGAATATCTGTAGCAATTTATATACATACTTGCAAAATAAGCATAGCAATAAAACGGTTAATTAAAAAAAATTACAATAGATAGAAAAAGGAGGATAGGTGAAAATGAATGGGACCTGGTTCCACCCTCAAAACTATTGAGTCAATAGAAATAGTTGACATTTCAGTAAAGAGATTTTTACAGTAAAGAAATCCTTACTATTACGGCTAAGGTAAAATGTCTGTCTGTTCGGACTAATGCTGTCTTATTGTACTTTGAAATACATTTTATCCATCACTAACATATCAAATCATCATATATTACATCAGTTGAGGTTACCAACCACTTTCCCACCCCGCTATAGGTTACATATGGTTACTCCTCCAGGGTGCATCAATAAAATAACACAAAAAACATATTATCATATTAGGTACATCGATAACATCACAGCCACACCCTCGTGTTAAACAAATTATTTATAGCCGTTTTTAGTTCATTATAGACCAAGGTCCTGGATAGACAATTAGGTCCTGGATTCGAGTCCCAATTGCTACCGACATCTTTTTCTTTTCTGTATCTTTTCGGTTTCTTGTTTTTGATTGTTGTTAATATTATCTTCAATGATTAAAAATAAGTTCCAATGAGGCTTATAAGCTTCCATAAATTAATCCAAAATTAAATATATATATTATAATAACGAAAATATATTTCATGCTTTACAAAATCCTCAGTGCAATAAACTATAAAAAGGTCAAACTTTTGCAGTTTAAAACGATTACTGAGCACAGTAACCTATGCAAGACAATAGCTTGGATAGAGACATTAAGTGTATTCGTCTAGTCACAGGAAATCATCTGGGTTTATAAAGCTTTTTTTCTGTATTGTCTCGGTTAAAAATTCTTTGATAACATTTGAACTTTGTGCGTTGTGGTTCATTCATTTCAACCATCATCACCATGCTGGAATCATTACCATGATCTTGTACTTATATTTAGACGGAAGTAATCTTTGCAACAAGAGTTACCAGCTCAACACGCAGGCTCCATTGATGTCAAAGTTAAGTTCGTCTCTTAGAAGCTGGACGTGCTATACATAGCTGCAGCAGATACGTAAATAATATTGCGCAGCTGCTGAACCTGTGAATAAACCTAGTTTCGGTACTAAATTTTTCAAGATATTTAAAATATATCTATTTCTTTCTTTTTTTTTTTAAGAAAGACAAATATTCCCTGGTTACGAATAACTTTACAGTATTTGAAAATCTTCTAATTCCATCACAGTAAGCGGAAGATGTTGCTTGGGTTGTGATGGTGGACTTAGCCAGCCGAGGAATTGAACTCACGACGCTTGTGTGAGACCCAAACGCGATGCCAATTCAGCCACTGTCTGATTATGGACTATTTACGAATACCTTATATTATGACTTTAAAAAAAATCTACTACCCACCGGCAGAAGTAAAATTTGAGAAATCACGTCAAGAAAAAAAAATAGAACACTGATGTTATAGAACGATTATTGCTTCATTTTGTTGACTCAAAGACGGTATGCAAATGTCATGACGTTTTCATAAGCACCCAGACTCGCAGTGGTATTTCACATAATTCCTTCGATAGTAGCCTAGTCCTTAAAAATCATAAAATTCCCGTTGCAATGCTTTGACACGTGTAAAGGACCCTCTCTCAATAATCTGTCTTGATACGAAAACTTCTCAGGCGTTGTAAAAATCGTTAGAAAATTAGTAAACCAAAAAAAATCACAAGATTTGATAAATGCCACTTCATTATATTATGAGGGCAGGGCTTTCAACACTATCAATCGTGTAAGCCAAATATACTTTTATGTTTACAATAAATCTGGGTGTGCTTGGAGTGTTAAATAAGAGTGGAAGGTGAAGAAGAAAAAACAGTATAGTGTGAATAAAATGTCTATTCAGAAGTAAAACAGTACAAAAATTGCAACAAACGGGTCAATGGTGCGTTCAAAAACAGTTCTCTCACTCACCATTCAAGTTTCCTTTCATTCCATAGTCTGGTCTGTTGTTTGGTCTTTCTGGTCCTTTTGGTCCATTGTTTTGCCCATATCCTTGCTGTTCTTCCCTTTCTCCTCCGTAGTCCCCCTTGGCACTATTATATCCACCACTCCCACCGTTTCTATCACTATCATAATTGTTTTTGTCGTTATTTTGTAGTCTTGGATATCCATCGGATCTTTCATCGTAACCTTTGGATCTATAACCATATCCACTGGGATTTTCAAGATAGTCATCAGGTCGTTCATTGTAACTTGTAGGTCTGTTATTTCCATATTCATTATTAGGTCTTCCACCATAGTCATGAGATCTGTCTCCATATTCAGGCCTATCATTATAACCTCCTGGTCTGTCATCATATCTATTAGGGTTATATCCATCCGGTCTGTCATTATAACCATTTGGTTTTCCACCGTATCTGTTCGGTATTTCGTCTGGTCTATCATTGTATCCATTAGGTTGATCTTTGTTCCCATCAGGTCTGTTATCATATCCACTTGGTTTTTCCGCATAACCTTTGGGTTTGTCACCGTATCCGGATGGTCTGTGTTCTCCTTGTGGTTTTCCATAACCTGGATCAGGTCTATTAGTCTCTCCCTTTGGTTTACTATAGCCTGGATCAGGTCGGTCATTATTAATTGGTTTATTTGAATAACTTCCACCAGATATAGTGTCAACTTTATAGCCACCAGAATTGTTATCGGAACTAGAACTTCCATATCCTGAACCAATTGGATCAGGTTTATCTTTATCGTATACATCAGGCCTCAAATTGGTATTCGGTTTTGATCCATAGCCGGTTGGGTCTTCATAAACTTGATACCCCCCGCCTGGTTTAGGGGATTGATTTCCATTCCCTTGACCAGCATATTTTTTGTCATTATTACTTGCTGGTTTATTCACATTATAATCATTACCCGGCCTGTCAAAATCATAACCTGGTCTAATCTTGCTGGCATACGTTGACGGTTTATTTCTGTCATCATATTTATCTATTTCGTTGTAACTTGGTTGCTTTCTATCGCCATATGAGCTATCTCTTTCACTATGGTAGTTTGTTCTATTATCTTCGTATCTATATCCACCATAGTCTTCAGAATGGTACAACCCAGAAGAACCGTAATACCCCCCTTTGGAATTTTGGTTTTTGTCATATATTGGACTATTTGGCATAAGATTGTCATATCCGTTACCTCTGTAGCCTTCAACTGGTCGAGTCGGCACACGAGTACCGTAACCGCTCGGTCTGTCACCAGATCCTTTATCTGGTGCACTAGAGCCATAACCTGGCCGTTTATTTTGACTATCATCAGGTCTATAACTAGGCCTGTTATCTTGCCTATCATCAGAACCATATCCGGGCCTTTTATCTTGATCATGAGGCCTGTAGATGGGTCTTTCATCTTGGCCGCCATTAGATCCGTATCCAGGTTTTCTCTCAAACTTATCATCATAGGCTGGTCTTTCGTTAGAATGATATCCTGGTTTGTCATCTGGTCTATCATATCCAGGTTTCAAGTCTTGACCGCCATATCCGGGTTTTCGATCATATTTATCATCAATTCCATAACTTGGTCTAGCATTTGATTGATATCCAGGTCTATCGTCTGGTCTACCATTAGATTGATATCCAGGTCTGTCGTCTGGTCTATCATTAGATTGATATCCAGGTCTGTCGTCTGGTCTATCATTAGATTGATATCCAGGTCTGTCGTCTGGTCTATCATTAGATTGATAACCAGGTCTGTCGTCTGGTCTGTCGTCGGGTCTGTTATAACCTGGTCCATATCCTGGTTTCCTGTCTGACTTATCATGATTTCCATAGCCCGGTCTTTCATTAGTTTGATATCCTGGTCTCGAATCTTGACCGCCATAGTTTGATTCATATGCTGGTTTCCTATCTAACTTATCGTCATTTCCATAACCCGGTCTATCATTTGGTCTATAACCCGGAGATCCATGCGATACAGCAATCGTTTGCCCGTAAACTGTGGCGACGTTATCTGGCCTATCGTAATCACTATAATACGGTCTCTGAAGCCTTTCATTATAATCTTGTTGAACATAGTTTCCATACCCACTTCCATATGTATCTGTTCTGTCGGAACTTCCATAGATAGGTTTACCGGCGCTGTATTCATAATCTGGTTTTCGTTTCTCATATTGAGGGCGATTATATTTATCTCTTTCTTGATCATATCGAAAATCCTGGTAAGATCCAGGTTTTTTGTATGGGTATCTGTCTCCGTAAGTGGTAGGGTACGGCCTATTGTAGGAATTTTGAGGTCTATTCCATTCGAATCTATCTCCATAGGGACCATCTTGTGAATATCCATCATAAATGTCTCCATGGTAACCGGAATGTGATGGTCGATTGCCATTATAATTATCGTTGCCGGATGGTCTATGAGATGAGCTACCATAACTATTATAATTGCTGGATCCACTTGAGTAAGAGGTACTTGAGCTACTATAGTGGTTAGATTCATCTGATGCAAAGGAGTTTCCGTAATAAGGCCTTCCTCCATATGTAACACCGTTTTCTCCATAAGGCTTATTGCCACTACTGTAGTATCCTCCCCCATTTGAACTTCCATTTCCATTGTAATGGTTTCCACTGCCATAAGAGCTGCTCCATCCTGGAGGTCTCCCCCCAGAAGAACTTGTACCGCTTCCATAAGGTCTTTGATTGCTTCCATAACCCAGTTGATCATTTGGTCTAGAATTACTTTCGTAGGGTCTATTACTTCCTCCATAGCCAGAGCCGCTGCTTTGTCCTCCATACGGCCTGTTGGAACTTCCATAAGAATTATCATTACCGTGATAATTACTATTACTGCTACCATAACTGGAACTGCTTCCATAAGAATTGCTGTTACTGCTTCCATAACTCCCATTACTGTTGTAAGAATTACTTTGACTATTTCCATAACTACCACTGCTTCCGTAGGAAGAACTAGTGCTTCCTCCTGGTCTGCTACTTCCACCATACCCGCTGTCATTAGATCCATAGCCATTGCTAGCACCTGAAGGACGACTGCTCCCGCTATTGTAGCTTGGGCTATTTCCAGAACCATAACCGTTACCTCCAGAGCCATAACTGCTTGATCCACTACCACCAGAGGGTCGTTTACTTCCATTGTAGTCTCCGCTATTTCCTGATGAGCCACCAGAACTGTATCCATTTCCACTTCCTCCAGAACCATAGCTACTTCCACTGGATCCGGTTGACGGACGATTACTTCCGCCATATCCAGCATTACCTGCTGAAGACCCATATCCATTACTACTGCTTCCGGAGCCGTAACTTCCTCCGCCTACACTACTTCCAGATGGCCGGTTGTTTCCTCCATAACTTGGAATATTTCCTACCGAAGTTCCAGATCCATAATTGCTACCACTTTCTCCTGGTCTACTTTCCGAAGGACGTTTATTCCCACTATTGTAACCTCCATTCGATTCTCCCGAAGGTCTTTTGTTTCCTCCATAACTATTGTTAACTTCATCAGAAGGTCTTTTACTCCCCCCATAGCCATCATTTGCTGCATTAGAAGGTCGATTACTGCCACCATAACCTCCAGACCCTGATGAACTTCCTGACCCATAGTTATCATTACTGTTGCTTCCTCCACTTCCTGAGTTGGGTCTGTTGCTTCCACCATAGCTTGAACTATATCCATCATTGGAGGCTCCCGGTCTTCCACTGTTTCCACTGTACCCGTGATCATCTTCAAACAAGGTGTCAGGACGAGGTCTTTCTGTAACGAGAGGATCTTGGATGTCCCCATCCTTGTCGTTGCAGTTGGATCTTTTAGCGTATATGTCGAAGTCTGGATCAGGGAGGGTGTCGGATATTTTTGTTTCAGATTCTGGTAGTTCTCTTATACTGAGTTCGCAGGTTCCGTTGCCTTTGACGCTGATCCTGGAATGAGAAAATACATTCGTTAGAAATTTCTCAGCTTGCTTAGATGCGTGAAAGATGTCAATCAAGTATCTTCCACCTGAAAACATGTTTAACTCCCAATAACCGTAAGTGATACTAAAAAATTGCATACATTTTACATGGTGATAATCAGTTTGTAAAATAATATCGAAGGCCGTTGACCTATTTAGTACAATGTGTACAAGAATGAAGTCAGATAAAATTTTTAAAAATATATATGTACGTAAAGGTTTTACTTTTTTTATCACTAATAATTGCTGAATCACAAAAGTGTACTTGTAGCTTACATTCGTAAATTGTAGAAGGTCGTCTTAAAACATAAGCCTACAGGAAACTTTAAGAGGAACGGCTGCGCGGCCTGTTTCATACAAAACTTAATTTTGAATTTGTGACCAAAATACTGACCAAAACCCAATGATTTTTTTTTTCATCAAAAAATATAGTAAATATCTAATACGGATTGGAAGTAATTTATTTATTTTTGTTTTACATTATGAAATATAGACCATTAAGGGAATTGATTTTTTCGCGATTACAGAGGCACCTTTAATAATTATTTGGAGGCTAACGGTGACGTAAAAGAAAGTTTTATCCCATCTGCTTTGAAAATATAATGAAATATAAAATAAAAAAAATTAAAAATATATTAAAATAAGCACTATGGCGAACTTAAAATTAAATTAATAACGGCCAATTTACCAATTTACGTTGAAATACAAATTTGCCGTACGAGTATATAATTTAAAATATCGACCCGAAAAAGGTTTTATTTTTTTAAATGTTTTGTTTTCATGTTTTTATTTACGTAATCATATTTACATAGAAATAATAATTTTATTTTATTTTTAAATACGATGAACCCGCAAATAATTTTCTAAGTTGCCTTAAGTGGCCTATATACTTCATAATTTAAAACAAAAATAAATAAAATACTTCTCATCGGTATTTACTAAACCTTTTATTAAAAGAAATGAATAATTCCGTTTGGGTGGGTACTTTGGCCTCAAATTCAAAATTAAGTTACGTACGAAACAGCAGCGCAGCCGTTCCTCTTAAAATATATACATAACTTTTAATAAAGTCTGTTTATATTACGATTTTTTTACAGAAAGATTACCAAAAATCATTTTCACTATCCAGTTGCAGAATGGCAACAATTAATTATTGAGAATTATTGGTATCAATATTTTTAGCATTCTTTTAGTTCCAAACTAATTAAAAAAAAAGAATAATAATAGGAATGTTTACCCAAAACTAAAAGAGTTACATCTCTCCTTGTCCTCGGTGCACTCTCTCTCGCACTTGCTGACGGAGGGGGTGTCTACCCTACGCGTAGAGTCCCCGGAGGAGAGCTTCTCACCCAGAGCCACCCTGATGAAGCAATCTGGAATAGAGATGGAGGTTATTGAAAATAGGGGATGAAAGAAAAAAATTCCTCACTGCTTTATGTAATCTTTGGGGTTACTGTGTGGAGGATCTTTTAAGGAAATTAGGGAAGAACCTGAGTCTTGAAGAGATGCATATGGTCGGGGGGAGGAAACACAGACGCCGAAAAATCATTCCTTAGCCAGGAATGAGTCGTTGGAACGACCGGCTCTCATGTGATAAATGTCAACTGCGTACAAAAATTGGGAGCGCGTTTGACGTGTTTCCTGACTGTACACCGGTGCAGAAAGGATCAATGATGCTAGATAGTATCTTCGATTGAAATATCGGTAGAAAAAAGACAGTATTCTTACTAAACGGCAGTGCTCTAAATATTACAATCGGTTGGAGAATCTATCAAACCAACATTACATTTCTGTATAAAGTCAATGGTTTTTTCAGATAAGTGTTTTGGGACTCCAGATCAGAGTGGTTGCTGAATTAAATATTTAAGGGGATACATTTCCCAAAATTTAAACGAAATCACTCACCCCTTATGCAGGTGGTGAAATTCCCGCTTATCACCGACAAAAAAAAAATCACCGAAATGCTTATTTTATTTTATTTTGTAAAGCTTGTTTATTTTATTGAACTATACGACAATATTGGAATATATATATTTTTCGGTCTGATACTGTACTTTTTTCTAGGCTTATAAGATGGCTCACCAAAAAAATGCCCAGTTAAACGAAAGGCCAAGGTGTGTTCTACTTGCAGTATTCAATTAAATCACCTTTGATATTTATAGGCCATCAAATTTTCAAAGCAAAAACGATGATTTTGCATTATTTCCCATTGCATCGCCTTAAATACGTCAATTATTACTTTTAAATCGAATACAACTTATTGTCTTGTCTACAGTGGGTTTCTATAAAACATTTGTCAATATTTAAAAATATCTTCGACACATGTTGTTAAATAATGTCTTTACAACATAATGTAATCAACTGTATTTGAGATATGGACCTTGTAGTGCTATTATCCAATTTTTCAAACAACTGGTCTCCGACAAAAAAACAATCTACATTGAAAATCTCCCGCTTAGACCTAAGAACATGCTACTAACTCGCTTTAATTATCCCTATAAAATTAATCATTCACACCAAACGAAATACAGTTATACTAGAAACTAAACGCTCCCGGAATTTTTCGATATTTGA
This sequence comes from Halesus radiatus, assembly GCA_022606495.2. Classification (NCBI taxonomy): domain Eukaryota; kingdom Metazoa; phylum Arthropoda; class Insecta; order Trichoptera; family Limnephilidae; genus Halesus; species Halesus radiatus. The sequence continues at coordinate 269,211 of JAHDVE020006615.1, forward strand.
CAAAGGATACCCAGAAACTCTTTGAAACAACCGGCATGACTAATGATGATAATAATTTGTATAGCGCCAATTTTGTGAAGAATCACCTCAAAGCGCTGTAAAAATATTCTCTATCCAATTATGTAGCTGTTACAAAGCTTGGATAATCTTTAATTTATCTGATTATTAAAAAAAATATTCAATAATTTCTCCTTAGTGGAAATTTTTCTTATGAACACCGCCATCTATACAGCGTGATTGAAACTATTATGAAGAAAAAAATATCGACATTGATTTCTCCGTCCTTATAAAAACATAATATCATTTTCAAGATGGTTCGCCAACTAGATACTCATTTGAATGCATGATAGTGTTCATGGCTGATCATTGTATAGGTACAATAGTATTTCCAGATTCATAAATACGAATTTTAAATATTATGATAACCCTTGTTACTAGCTTTATCGGAGTGTTAAGGTATACATCGCAAAAAAATTAGAAATAAAACAGTGCTAAATAAGCTTATATAATTTCTTTTTCATATTTGTGTTTTTATTTTCTTATTCCTTATTTATATTCGCTAAATATATAAATATTAAAAAAAAAACAACAAGAGCTACAGAAAAATGACATCAGTTTTACACGTATAGGACTTTAAATACTATATTTTTCCGTTGTCATATAACTGTTGAACCTGTACAAGGATAGGGGTAGGGGTATAGGTAGGGGTGGGGGTAGGGGTAGGGGTAGGGGTGGGGGTGGGGGTAGGGATATGGGTAGGGGTAGGAGTAGGGGTGGGGGCAGTGGTAGGGTAGGGGTAGGGGTAGGGGTAGGGGTAGGGGTAGGGTAGTTGTAGGGGTAGGGTAGGGGTTGGGGTAGGGGTAGGGGTAGGGGTAATACACCACGACCTCAAAGCTTTACTCTAAACTATTCATAACCCCGGGCAACGCCGGGTACTTTAGCTATTATGTGTTAGGGTATCTCTATGCGTTATTTGCTCTATTCTCGAGAGAGTCCGGCTGGAGAGGTCAAGAGGTCTCCCTCATCTGGCCTCTAACGATCCGGCCCATCACGCAGCAGATGGGCTGACGCATCCGCCGCCAAGACCTCCACAAGCTTCACCTCATGATCCCGGGCACTCCTGCTAAGTCAGCAAACGTAGCGAATCACCGGGGTGACCTATAACAGAGGTGTCGGCTATCCAATGATTGGTTTCCGGGGCGGCGGTATTCATACCCGTCTTCCAAATTGAAAATTTATAATTGGTTCGTGCCGGATAGTAAAGATTATGTAGTAATTTTATTCTATATGTACAACCTTACTCAGAGGTAACTCACGCTAAGTCTGATGCGCCGAACAGACTAGTTGAACCCTCTCGTATGAATGCCGCTAAATTTGGGGACAGAGCTTTCAATGTATTTGGTCTACATTCTTGGAATGACTTTCCATTTCTTTTGAGGTCAGAAAGCAATATCGAAACCTTTAAGAAAAGTCTCAAAATATATCTACATATTTAAAAGGGGGCTACAAACTTTAAAAATAAAATTTAAAGTGCCTCAGAGGTGATGTTAGTCACCAAGTGGCGCTTTTTAAAAATTTAAATTATAGCAATTTTCAAAAAATATCGTTTTTTTTTAATTAATTCATCAGAAAGGGATAAGTACTAAGCGTAATTTTCGAACTCCAAAAGGATTAAAATGAATTGATGAAACAGTCCAAAAATTCTGTTGAACCCTGACAAAGCTCGGGGCCTTGAACTAACAATAAAACAAAATTCATGGTTGGTGAAACAAAATAAACCAGATTGGAGGTTGAATAAAAACAATTGCACTGCGCTTTGTAATCGAAACCAACCGAGAAGAAATTTTTTCTATTATATATGTTGTTACCTATCTACATAAGCATTGTAGAGTAAAGTATTAATGGGATTTAAAAATGATATTAACACTCTCCAAAAATATTAATATGCAGCTCTGGTCTCTGCCATAACAAAAAATCATTTGTCCATCGATAATCGGGTTTTATTTTGTATTTTAACAAACTAACTAATCATCACATATTTTTATGTTGCAACAATTATAAGAGCATCGCATAAGAGCTATTGTTTAATTATTATATTTTTTATATATATTATCTTTGTACTCATCTACAATCCAAAAACTTGTTACTCTTTTTTTCTTTCTATGTATCATATACTATATTATGTATTATGCAATTTCATACATTTTTATATCATCCGAAATATAAAAACACAATGATTTTTTTTCACAATGTCATGCACTCATATTATAAGAGTATTATATTATGCACTTGTGTATTGTGTATCATGTAGATCAGGCTATTACTATTTTTATAAAAAAAAGTAGTATCTACAAATTAAAAACCTTTCCCTTTGAAACTTCTCTGTGGCATACACTTATACATTATTATACCTTCATCAATATTATAAATATGTTACACTTATATACCAACTACGCATCATGTTATTTTTTTTTAAGTTCTGTACACATAATCATTTTAATGTTAAAATATGTAAAAGCCCTTTGGAGCGTTAAGGAATAAATAAAATAAATAAATCACGCCGCGGCGATTAATCGCATCCATTCATTGTCTAACAGTAGTAATTATAAATCAATTACTTTCATAGCGCCGTTTTCGTAGAAAAATCACCTCAAGGGTTTTACCCAACCCGTAACTTATCACTTGAGCTTACTTGTGGTTTGACACATTTCTTAAATAAAACAAACAGTTTGTTTTGAACCACTATAACTTATAACTAATAACTTACAGCTAAGATTTATTACAAATGTGATTTATAACTAGTGACTATATCAGTGAGGTGGATTGCTCCTTGGTAGGCTGTAGCTTATCAGGTGTTGATTATCACGTATTCATCACACTATAAATCATGAATGACAATGCGTTTAAGGGAAATTGCAACAAAATATTAGAAATTTGCTAGTAGAAATAATTTCTTACAGTAACATGAAATAAGAATTTTCCGAAAATTCTGGATTTTTTTCTGAAATCTGGAAGGAGAAAGCTACGAACAGCTTTTCAGCTTTTATGAACTGCACGCCACTCTAATATACATTTATGACCACGTGGGTCTAACAAATACTCTTCGTTTATTCTGGCAGTTAAAAATAATTTAATTTTTTTTTTTAAATCTATGATATCCTATGGCAATATGAAAAATAACGGTACGAATGCACGAAACGCTGTTCATATTTAATGGTGACACAGATCACCGTTTTAGAGTTTTAGTGGGTGAAAAAATACACGTTCTGCTTCTTAGAGTAAAAATACACTTCTTTAGTTATTGCTAAGTGATCCAAAGCGTCTGTTTCCCACCCAGTAGTTGTAGTAGGTCCAATCCTTCATCATTGTAGAAGCAACATTTGCGCTTATAATAATGATGGTAGGATGAATTACAAGGTTATTAGTAACATTGGCATGTTTATATTTCAACCATTCCGTTACGGTTCTAGAAAAATCTCCGGTGCTGTGCACTCAGTGTACAGGACACACATTTAGAATTTTTAATTTGTTTACAATTACTTACTGGTACATGTGTACATGACTAAAATACTGCGTATAAGTGCTGAAAACGATGAAAAAACATCGGTCACGCATAAAACGCATGATACGTTCATTAAAGCCGGTAGACCGCCGGCTACTACTGACGACCGTGCATCTTGACAAGGCAAGTGAATCCCCATACCTTTTTTGCACACTACCGCACCACTCAAGTTATCAACTCACGCAGACATACGTACCTATATATAAATTATTTTTTACGGTTTTTCGAAAAAAACTTTTTTTTTCTTTCGATAAATACTTACTTATATTTTTATCAAATACATAAATGTGGTGAGGAACACTTAAAATATTAACTCTCTGCTTAGTATATTTACAGCGATATTTAAATAATTAAAGACATGTCAAATCCTTTGAGAGCACCGGCAAGGGGGTAGAAATTAAATATGTTAACATGGGTAAAAAAATAAGTTTTCAATTACTTTGTTACTTACTTTTCGTAACCAGTTGTGAGTCGATAGTCAAAGACTTTGAATCCGTTACCAAACACAAAATTGAAATTAACACACTGGCAAATTTTGCCATTTTCATTTGATTTAACTTCACTTTTTCTTATAAAACAGTCATTTCACTTTTGAAAAATATAACAGAAATATTAATTATTCACAAAGGTAAGTAACATTTTTTCATTGGCATATATATTCAAATGTGTTTACTAATGTTAGGCGACAAACAAACTACTACAAAAGCAAGACAAGAAAAATCATAATATTTAAAAACTACATATGTATACAAGACCGTGTTCGAAATTTGAAAATTAAATATGTTTTTTTGGTTTGTTGTCGTGCACACCTGATTTATCTTTTCAATTGTATGACTATTTCTTTTATATTTGATGACTTAAGTAAAGTAATGTTAATATCATTAATGTTGTTAATCATTCTGTCAAAGTGTACTTTTTACACTATAAAATTCGCAAAAAATCTAATTGACCTTCCTGCTAACATTCTCTTTTACGTGTATAACACTAATAATGAATTATCTTCGAATATTTTAATTTGTTATTTATATGATGTTTTTTTGGGACGTTATTGGGAATTGTCTTAGACTAACTCTAATGGAATTGTCTACATTTTTTTATGTTACCGGCTGACGTGGTTCGTTAAAATAAAAGAGCGGAATAAAGTTAATCAGTTTTATTTCATAATATTGACCGGTTAGTAGCTGTGTGGAGAAATGCGTCGGGTTGCCACCCATTCAATTCCCTTTCTAGCTAAGTCCTTCACCATTGCACAGACAAGATTTTATGCTTACAAATGATGGTAGTGGAGTTTTCTTAAATATTGTCAAGTTATTCGTAACCACAGAAAATTTTGTTTTCTTGACAAAAAATAATGCCGATTTCGAATTACTGCATTAAAACAGAATGTTAAAACTTTATTTAAATGGTTTTTATATAATATTTAATCCTTCGTCCTTCTAGTTAAGATTTTTTAAATCGTTTTTTAAAACCATTTAAAATACAAAAAAAAAACATTTGCCAAATACAGATCTAAAGGTGATTAAATTCTGTTACCAATTAAATATAAATTTCATTAAAAAATATTAGCTAATAATTAAATGTTAACATTAGTAAAAATCATATAAGAAATCATGCCTCCCTTTAAACTTATTACAATTATATGTAAAACTATATTCAATTCAATTTACTCTTTATGTTTTGTTTTTATTTTTCACAGTTTGCAAGAGAATGGACCACGGGTCTAATTAACTACAATGAACACGGCGACGGGTGATGGCGCGACGGACCGCGAGGAGGGTATAGTCCCGACTGACCACTCGGCGGAAGAGGAAAGAAGTAGATAATCGTTAGGCTGGGTAGATGGGAGATGGGAGATGAGCAAGGGGAATAGGAGAACGGTGGGGCGGAGGATATATGTTGGGAGGTTGGACCAAAAGTTCGTCCTAAATAATGAAAAATATATTTTACACGAACAGAATTAATTTGATGTATGAATATGTTATTAATTCAATATTAAAAAAAAAAAAATATATATATATATATACATAAATATATATAAGTTATTTTTTATTTTAAAGAAACTAAATGTTCCCAACTTGAGAAAAACATATTCAAAAAATATCCTGCTGCTTCGATTAAAAAATATCCTGCTGCTTCGATTAAAAAAATATCCTGCTGCTTCGATTAAAAAATATCCTGATGCTTCGATTAAAAATATCCTGCATCTTCGATTAAAAAATATCCTGCTGCTTCGATTAAAAAATATCCTGCTGCTTCGATTAAAAAAATATCCTGCTGCTTCGATTAAAAAATATCCTGATGCTTCGATTAAAAATATCCTGCATCTTCGATTAAAAAATATCCTGCTGCTTCGATTAAAAAATATCCTGCTGCTTCTTTAATAATAATCTTTTAATATTAGAGTTTGTGAAACACCTTTTGAGCCAGTGAGACTATGGCATCTCCAATTGGGGAATGTTGTGAGGCTGAAGGTATTGGGGGTGGGGAAGGAGAAGGGGAAGAGGAAGGTGGGGAAATACCTGCCTATTTATATCTGATAACCAAACACGGCTAAAAGTCATTCCAAGCAATGTTTCAAATTTGAATGGTAGTCTTTCACCAGGGCGATACTGAGAGTATCTTCCACTCTGGAACGTGCGCAAATATATTTTACATTATTTTTTTTGGAATTATTTGTGAAACAACACAAATTAATTGAATTAAATATACTTGCGCACGCCGGGATTTGAACCCGCGATCTTCCTATTCCTTCGTAGTCGAGAGCCTTATTTTCGACCATGGAGGTCGTTTGGAGGGAGTTTTTTTTAAGTCAAACATTCCTGGGTTACGAATAACCTGACAAAAATTAAAAATCTCCTACTACCATCACGGTAAACGGAAGATGTTGCTTGTGTCATGATGGAGGACTTTAGCTAAGGTGGACAAAATGATTTGTTAATAATTTTTTTTTAAATGAAAGACAAATATTCCCGGATGAAGAATAACCTGACAATATTTGAGCATCTCCTACTACTATCACAGTAAGTCAAAGGTGTTGCTTGTGTCGTGATGAAGGACTCAGCCGGCCGAGGAGTTAAACTCACGACGCCTGGATGGGACCTAGAAGCGATGCTCAACTTAACTTAGCCACCGATCAGTGTAAAAAAATAATTATTTTCACCTCCTCGACCTACAGATGGGTGTGCCATCGGTTCCGAGCAGTTGGAACATTTTGAGTGGCATCATGAAAAAAATAAATAATTAAAGACTAATTTTATTTAACATTCAAAAACTTTTTGATCATCCTCAATGTCTCAGGTAACAAAATCTCGTTTAATTAAGTACCTGCACTAATCTACGCGAGTGACCAAAGGCCCTAAGCGACCGTCGCAGATTGCATAAATTAACTATATTATTTTACATCAATGAAGTTATTAATAACTAGGAAATTGATTATTAAACAAGAAGCGTTATTTAATATCTTAATGCTATTACATCAAGCAGGTAATTAAAGCTATTCCGTAGGGATACGTAAAGTTAGAATAAGATAATAATTCTAACATCTTAATATAAATCGATTTAAAGAAAATGGCTGCATTCCGTTAGATGCATTTAAAGCAAATACTTCTAACGGAAGAATAGTATAAAATCTTTAAATAAAATCTGTATTATATCATGTAACAAAAAGTTTAATCAATAAATAAAAAAATTATAATAATTTTATACAACAGTTTCCTTGCGAGAAAGCATTGTAAATAAAGCTAGACTTATCTGAAAAAATCCCATGCCATGTTTCGAGTGAAATATCCATACCCTTTCTTTGCAATGTTGCAATTTCTGTTCAATTTTCCTAATACACTTTTTATTTAATCATTGTTATCGTGGTAATTCGTAAAAAAAATTCAATATATAAATGAGGAAATTTACACAAAGCTGGACTTCCTTTATATGAAAAAAATATTTTCTTGCTTTTACAACCAGGCCTACACCGTGTCCAACCGTGTACCTACATTTTTTTTTATTTAAAATTTTGCCTTATTAAAAAATATGTAATAATATTAAAAATATTTGGATAAGTTGTATAGCGCCGTTTGTGCGGAAAATCAGCTCAAGGGCGCTGTAAAAATATTACTAGCTAGGGTTTATCTTATTATGTACAAACAGATACAGAAACATACTTACCTGGCAGGTCACTCCAGATTAACACGTTACGAGTATATTACAAAGTTTTAGCTTGGGAATATATGATTTTGGTCGTATGGGACACAATATTAGAAAACACTTCACATTCCATGATGTTGCAGTTAGTATTTCGATCTTATTTGCTGTTGATAAAATATTTATTAGAAGGTTAGTGACAAAAGAAGGGTAGGTATAATAATTACTATTGAATGATTAATGGTGTTATTTTTTAGAATTTAGGACTGGAGATCAGATTTAAATAATGAACACAAATATACTAATATGGTATTTTTTTACAATTAAATGGACATATCGAAGCTGCAAAACACATGATAAAGATGACATTGGAAGCGGAAAATAGTTAGGACCTTGCTGAGAAAGAAAAGCTATGCAAATTTTTTAACTTCAGGACGCACCGTTTTATGAAAAACAGTACACGAGATTATGCTTTAGTAAAAATACTATAATGTTTGGCAATTAAAAAAATATTCTGTTTCCGTTGTCTATATATATAAAAATCAATGTAAGTTTGTTTGTTTGTTTGTCCCCGATTTTTCCTAAAATTACTTGACCGGTTTCGCTGAAAATAGCAAAGTTTGTTTTTATTAGTGCCTGGAAGGTTTAGAAAGTAGTTTGAATGAAATCCAATATGTAAAACTGTTGCTATAACGTTTTAAAATTAGTATGAAAAACATTGAACCTGCCATGTTTTATTTAGGTTAGCTTATAGATATAACACTCTGGTTAGCCACAGATTGCATATTCAAAAGAAGAAGGTTTTTTTGGATAGAATATTTACAAAATTGAAAACACGAGTACTTGCCTACATAATAACTTTATGATTTAGATATATTTAAAAAAAAATAAACGTTTGGAATGAAATAAAATATTCAAATGAATGTTTCTTTATTTGGAGATAGTTACATTCGCTGTCAAATCAATTATGGCACCCTAATGACAAGTGAAAAATCCCGAACAAGGCCGGGTAGGCATCAGCTAGTTATTTTATAAAACTTCGTTTCCCTCCCTTTATAATATATTAAAGTTTATACATAAAATGTTTTATAAATTATTAATTAATTATACGCATAAAGGAATTGAAGCAAAGAGTGTATTTTTCTTGTTTATTTTAACCTTTAAAAGCGAATGCGATTTATTCATTCCCAACAATAAAACAAAAGAGAATATAAAATCAGTTTGAGAGTCGCTTAGGCTTTTTTTAATTTCGGCCCCTCGGAACACCAGAACAGCGCGGTACAAAAACCAAGACATGGGATTTAATTGGTTTCGGCCAATGACCAATGGAGATGGGAATAGCGCGGTGACCATTGCTTTGAAATTCCTTTTTGATTCTTTTAGATGAAAACAAAAAATAAGTTTAGACTCACGGAATTCAGCAGGTACGTCGTTTGTGAGAGAGAACTACGAATAAAATTGAATTAGGTAAATTACTTCAACGGTATCAGCCTGAGATAATGTAAGATGTTATTGTAAAAGCAACTTACCACCAGCAAAATATTAATAATCTTTCATGTCCGTAAATATTTAATACGAATTAATAAAGATCTGAATAATATGTTTTCGCATTTTTCGAGTAAATAGAACGAATTTTCACTGAATTTTCTGGTGTTTTAACTAACTAACTAACCAACCATCACGCCGTTTCCCCGAATGGTAGGCAGAGAGTACGGACCGCCAAACAACTCGATCTTTGCATACACTTCTTGCTTCATTCACATTCATACATCGTCTCATACATTCTCTTCTATTATTCTGACTTCTGACATGGCCCGACTATGATTCACTTGATTGTGCCATGTAATAATAGTAATTACTGTCATTATTGTTTCCATTTTTTTAAGCTAAAATACCCAAGAGTAAATTTTATTTTATTTTATCAAGTTTAATAGAGTTTTAACAAGTTTAAAAAAATCCGATGAGATTTTCATATCTAAATATCTTTATATATTATATATGTGTATACAGAAGAGTGTTTGTGTGTGGTTTTTTTTTTAAATATAAATCTACGGTTTTAATCCGAGCTTGATGAAATTTGTCCACTTGACCTTCAAAATTAGACGAAGGTCACTGTCTACATGCTATTTCTCTTTTCCTACCCTTAAAGCAGCACTTTGGGACTTCTTGAAGAATTTATGCACATTATTTGTCGTTCAAAATGAGAGGAAAATTACTGTGTAGGGGTAGGGGTAGTACATTACAACTTCAACACTTTACTCCAAATCATTCATAGCCCCGAGCAACTCCGGATACTTCAGCTTGTAATTATTATTTTTTTAATATATCTGTTGCTCCTTGGTCACCCTAAGAAGGCTTGAATTGAGAAATACATGCGTCATCCGCATTGTGCGACAGACCTGAAGTTCGTGTGGTACCTCTGCCACTTACTCGAGACAGCCTTTTAATTATTCAACTTTTTATGCGTAGTTTGTAATTATTGCTGTTTGATTGGGATGAATAATTGTTATTTGTGAATGATCCACCAAGGTTTATGACTCACACTCCTTACTTTTAATCTAGTGCAAAAATAAACAATTCATTCTTAATCTCTAAGTTATAATCTCTAAGTTCTAATATCGTTATTTGTAGGTACATTTAAATGTGGAAAAAAGGCATTTTAAAGTTTTTTTTATTTTCCCGATTCATCGCATTAAAAATACATCATTAAGAATTTTATATTCTATATTAGTAACTTCGTTAAACTATTTTTTAGTTTCATCTTCGATAAATGTAAAATGAATAATAAATGTTTTGATTAAACCACATATAAATATATATATAAATATTAATGTATATTGGGAGCGAAGCTTCGCTCATCGGGATAATATATATTTTTTTAAATTTCTAATGCAAAATTTATCATTTAATATTTTGTAATTTTTTTTTTTTTTAAATATTTTTTATTTATTTTAATACTTATCTATTTTGATCAATTTAATTCCGCGGCTGGCTATGTCTTCCATCACAACACGAGCAACATTCTCCGCTTACTGTGATGGTAGTAGAGTATTTAAAAATATGTCAGGTTTTTTGTAACCCTAGAATATTTGTCTTTCTTTCTTAAAAAAATCACTCCTCGATAAGTTTTATTTATGTTTGTAATTTGTCTATTCTTACGTTATTATTTTTCTATGTTTGTTATTTGTCTATTTTTTTCAATATTTCTTGGTATAATTTGAATCCTGCTGAGGGAAGCTTCGCTTCCGAATCAACTTGTGTTGTTATAAGTTTACAATTTAGGTACTTATATTATCTATATGAAATAAAAAAAAAATATGACAACATTAAATCTTTGAAAGCTAATTATTTTTTTAAAGAATGACAAATCTGATTATATTAAAAAAAATCTCCTACTGCCATCACAGTAAGGGGAAAATTTTGCTTTTATCGTGATGCAGGACTTAGCCAGCCGAGGAATTGAACTCACGACGCCTGGGTGAGACCCAAATTCGATGCCAACTCAGCCACTGACCGGTCGTAATAATAATTATTTCAATTTCATAAAAATCTGAATATTATAATATAACAACTCCCAAATCGAAACAGGAAACTGAAAAGAAACACAGAAGAAGATAGCGGAAGCAGCTGGGATTCGAACCCAGGACCTTGTGGTCTATTCGGTACCTGCGCTCTATGCCAACTGAGCTATAGCTATCCCAATCCATCCCGTCACTTTGACTTCTAAGAACTGCCAATATCATTCTCAATAAATTTCCATATAGCTCACTGAAATAATTTAGAGAATCTGATGACAGATTGACTGACATTGTGCTTAGTGCAGGATAGTGCTGTTATTATTATTTTAAAATATGTGCAGATCATAAAAATTTTCTAAAACACATTTTTCTAAAGGTTACATGGAAGGTTACTTTGTTAAAGACCAGCACTCGAAATTGGGCCTTAACATCACTTTGCAGGTTGTTTAGTCAAGCAATAACACGAATGATTTATCCGTAAATTCTGTGCGGATCGTTAGTAAAATACTTATAAGAATATGCCTGTTACTCGAAGGGAAAATAAGCAATAAGGTTTCAAAAATTAAAAATCCTCAAACTGTCATAGGTTCTAAAAATCTATGAAATACATCCCGGAATGTCTTAAAATAGAAGCAGTTTGTTAACCAGTGAAATCAATTTTTAACGTTTTACCTTAAATTCCAGCACGTATTTCACACAGAATTTAAATGGTTACAGTTCGAAGATTATTGTCTTTTGAAACCTTATACATTTTACTAATTACCAGTGTTAAATAAACAGATAAATCAGTCGTAGTATTTCTTGAGCTATCAACCTGCACAGTGCATATTTTTGGGTGCTGATTGTTAAGCGTGAAAGGGTAAACTGGGTGAAATGTATTTTTAATTTTTTTTGTATTTGTTTCTAGTGTTTTTAGGACTCAAAACGACAGCTGGATGCATATTTGACAAATGCACCGTATTACCACATTCATTAAATTCCTCCATCATAGAACGAGTAACATTTTCCGCTTAGTATGACGGTAGTGGGAGTTATTATATTATATTTCCTTTCTGCAATCAATTACATGCGTGAAATTATTGAAATGATAATATTATTAAATTTTGTGTGTTATAGGTATGTACGTAAAAAAAACCAGCGAGGTCCACATTATCAGACGCCGTACATATTTAATGATCTTTAATTGGGATAAGTTCCGTTATGCCAAATAATAATATAATCGCGAGTGTAATAAAAGAAGTTGCAAACTGGTTCCTGGCTTTGGCCCGAGGCCACGACTTCAGGTAACACGGTATGCCTAACTACTACAGAAAAGGAGAAAATATAACATAATGTGATTAAAATAATCTATATAATAATCTATAAGTAAGTAAAAGAAAAACATCGTTGGATATTAATTTTGTCCTTTTGGACAATCTTTTGTTCGTATGGACAATGTTTTGTTCATATGGACAATCATTTGTTCATATGAACAATGTTTTGTTCATATGGATAATGTTTTGTTCGTATGGACAATCTTTTGTTCATATGGACAGTGTTTTGTTCCACTTCGACAATATTCAATGATGTTTTATCACTTTTTACAATGTTTTACCAAATTTTATTTAATTTAAATCACAATTCAGCAATTTTTCCCACATTTTTACAGATTTTTGCGGTATTTTACCATTTACTTACATAATCGTCTCAATGTGGCCTAACCACAGTTCGAAAATGGCTTTGAACGCCGAAACAGTTTTCACAATAATAAAAAAAACGACCTCCGGAACTTAAAAAAATGGAGTTCTACAAATTAAACACAATAATAATATATAAAAACTCATCATAATTTACCACAAATTATCGTATTAGATCATATTTGACCACATCCTACAAAATACGTATTGGAAAATACTTGGTAAAATATGTTTATTTATAGTAAAATATTACGTTCATGTATAGTAAAATATTACGTTCATGTATAGTAAAATATTACGTTCATGTATATTAAAATATTACGTTCATGTATAGTAAAATATTACGTTCATGTATATTAAAATATTACGTTCATGTATAGTAAAATATTACGTTCATGTATAGTAAAATATTACGTTCATGTATAGTAAAATATTACGTTCATGTATAGTAAAATATTATTTGTTACTTCTTTCGGAGAAAACCTGTAGTCATATACATATGTTCATGTATGGCTAAATATTATGTGAATGTATGGTAAAATATGTTAATTTCAAATATGTTATGGTCATATACGTATGATCATGTATGGTCAAATATGTCAATACGTATGGTAAAATATGCTAATGTACCTCTAGCCACATACATATGTTCATGTACGGTCAAATATTATGTTAATGTATGGTCAAATATATTAATGTAGGTACCTATGATCCAGTGGCGTGCAGTCCATAAAGGCTGAAAAGCTGTGTCTACCTTAAGAAGAATGAATCATGAGAAGAAATTATTGAAAAATTATGTTGCATTAAGAATACGCTCATTTATTCAGTTGGCCACAACAATTAGCGTAAGAAAAATAGTTATATTCAATGCACAATTCATACCCAAACTTGAACAGCTTATGTTTGGTTATAGAGCAATGCACGCCTCTGCTACGATCACATACATACTATGGATTCATGTATGGTCAAATATTCTATCCATGGTCAATAATATGTTCTTGTATGGTCAACTATATTGATATTTGGTAAAACATGTTCATGTATAGCCAAATACGGTTACTGAACAAAAAATAATATTGTCCAAAACAGTTAAAATTAGATGAAAAATGGTAAAATATACTTGAGCATCCAAGATTTTACAATAACTAGAAGAACATAGTTCAAAACGGTTATAAATAATTTTTGATCAAACATCATCGAATGTACGCATGTTAAGTCAAAAACGATCATTGGACAAAATATCAAAAAGGTGTTTTGTATTTTTTAGCAAAGTGGTTTTTTTTCTTACCCACCTTATACCTCATACCACCATTCCGAAAGAAACATCTCCTGTTCTAAAACTTTTCTATACTTTTTTTCGTAGTATCGAATGGCGATATTTTATGTAGTACAACTCAATCTAAAATACCGGTTTTTCCACAATCAAAGTGTACGAATCTCGTAACACATTTAATTTAACTAGATCTCCGCACGAATAATTGATCCAAATCTGATTGTAACGTCCGTAAGAACAAACACAAATCACTGAGGAAGATAAATGCTACCCTCGTTTGATGGACGTGTCTATTCAAGATTCCTCTATCGCAAAAATATACCGTATTTTTATTAAAAGTTTTAATAATAATAATAATAATAATAATATTTATTTGAAACATACATTATTTGACAGAAATATTTCAGAAGGCTTTGACTGTCCAACTAGGAGCAAATCCCGTTTTAGGACAGTCAAATTGATAAGATTAGTTCATATTAATATACATACACATAAAAGAATATAAAACAATCCATAAAGTAAATTCAATAAAAAAAAAGAAAGAAGAAAAAGTATGTTGCAATTTTTTTTTCAATTAGTGTAGAATAATAATGAATTACAAATGAGATGTAAAAGTTTAAAATATAAAGTATACAAGTTTAAAGAATATAAGTTAAAGGTATGATATGCATTTTTTAGTTTACTGTAGAGAAATAATAAGTTACATTTGAGATGTAAAAGTGTATAGTGAGAGTAAAGTTTAAAGTATAAGATTCTAAAGTATGATATGCATTTTTAAATTAGTGTAGAGTAATAAAGAATTACAATTGAGATGTACAAGTTTAAAATATAAAGTATAAAAGTTTGAAAAATAAATTATTGAGTATGATATGCTTTTTTTTTTACAATAAATTTAGTGGGTAGTAATAACGAATTACATATGAGATGCAAAAGTTTAAAGTATAAAAGTTTAAAGTATACAAGATTAAAGTATGATGTGCATTTTTTTTTTTTGATTTAGTAGTAGTGATGTATTACACAAGAAGGTTTTATTAAAATTGTACATACATATTAATGAGCATATGTTCGCTTTTGACCCTCCCTAAATCGAGAAGCCATACATTGATCAGTTTACGCAGGACGTTTGTACTTTTCATTTTCCATGTATTGGGTATTATGTTGAATAATTTTGGTCCTAAGCATGAAAATTGTCTTTGAGCAAGGGATGTCATGGTTTTTGTTGAAACTATTGGATTACTTCTTGAGTGTCTGGTGTCGTGATAGTGCTCGATAGATGGGTAGTGGTGACGTTGTTTATTATAGGTTAGTTGTTTTGAGGACTATTGACTTTTTTTTTTAAATTGCATTTTATATACAAGTCTTACAAACCTGAATATATTCAATCACTGTACAGCTATCTTTATTTTGGATAGGCAGAGGTTCTGGGTTCGAGTCCCAGTTGCGACTGAAATCTTTTTATTCTCTGTCATTTTTTCCGTTTTCATATTTTATTTAGGTTTTTATGTTATTATTATTTTCTACAGTAGTTAAATATTAAAATGAGGTTTTCAAATCTCAATAAAAATAATTAATAATTAAAAATTGAGTATATTCGGTTCGATTGTAAGAAATCTTTCATTTTAATATATCTATTTGATAACATTGTAGATACTATCTGTAATTTTTTATTTCAAAATACTTGACACGTATTATTGTACTATATTATAGTTAGGTGTTATTTCTGATATTAATTTACTTACTGTACGTATTTGTTTTCACGTTCTACGGAGGTAGAACGGCCTGACTTTAATTTTTATTTTCGAAGTAGATCTATCTTTTTTATATTTTCAGATAATACGTTAAATATTTCAGGAATTTTATACTTCTTTGTTCTATATCTGCATAAATGTTGTGATTTATTAATGATATCCATTTGTTCTTCTCTATGTATAGTAGGGTAGTTGTGGTTCACAAGTTTTTTTTTTTTAATTCTGTGTTCCAGAAGTCTTCCAGCGATAATTATTGGGTATTTATGCGAACAGTACATTAGAAAATGAAAACATTTTTTTTTATAATCGTATTCACTTAATTGATGTTTTTGCCTGAATTCAGTTTTAGAAAAATGAATTGTATTTGTTAATTTTATTTAAGTACGTTATTCAGGTCAGTCTAAAACTACTATTATGAATTCTTCTCGAGCCAAGTTTTCGGATTTTCTTGGAGATTCTGTTAACAGAACACTTACCCCATACAAGCTCAATTTAAGGGACTAAACACTACGCGTTGTCAACTCTTCACACTGGAGACTAAATTCATCATGGCCGACTGAATTATTTTAATATTATGACGTTTATTATAAGGTAATTAGGAAATATCAAAGAAATTATAATCGTAATACTTTTACTCGAATTTGGAAGCTAAATAAATATTCTAATATAATTAATAAGAACTTTAATTAATATATAAATATCAACATTTTTCAGAAGCAAAGATTCACTCATCGATATAAACAATTTACTAAAAATTAATGACATTAAAGCAAACTCGCTAACTAGACAGTTTAGCAAACGAATATACAAATGATATCGATATTTTTAGCACGGCAAAATCAATCCATAAAACTCTAAAACTCTACTGTTAAATCTAATTTGTAAAACATTGTAACTAATTATTATTATAAGCAGCCAATCTTTTAGTACTAACACCCTTAATAAATATTTGTTTGCAACCAGTTTTTATTAATAACACTTATAAGAATAATGTATCCACTTTACAAAATGTAAAAGAGTAAATAAATAAATAAAACATCTGCATTTGTCTCCTGAGGTGGCTATGTCCATTTAATAGTCCCACGAGTTCTCAGATATTTTAAAGAACTTTCTGTTAAGAGCCTAATGTTTATTAATTGTTTTTTGTGTTTAATTCGTTCTACATTTTTTTTAAAAATTTAATGTAAATCAAAAAAGTCTAATGATTGTTCAAGAAAAAAATTTCAGCACTCATATTCTAGTTTTGTAGTTCATCACTGCATCTAGCATTTTAAATTGAGTGATTGGTGAATTATACAATCTAGAACTAAAATAACTGGTTATTTTGCACAATATAGAACGTAGGGCGGTAATTTTTACATATCATCAATCTTCACAATTGTTCTTAATACTTGTCTTTTATGCTACGCAAGGCCAAAGAGGATAGTAACTAATTTCCTATAGGTATCTAATACAATATAAAATAAAATAAAAACCCATATTAGATCATCCTATGACTAATCAGAATACGCGGGAAATATCATCGCAATAAACAATTTTTCTGTGTTCTTTTTATTCTCTGACAGTTTATTCTAATAATTAATGTATATAATTTATATAAATGACTAGCTGATGTGTACCCGGCCTTGCTCGGGTACAACAGCGAAAGTAACTATCTCCAAATAAAGAAACATTCATTTGACAAATTTATTTCATTCGAAATTTTTATTTTTTCAAAATATATCTAAATCATAAAGTTCTTAAGTAGGTAATAGTGTTTTCCATTTAGAAAATATTCTACCAAAAAAATCTTCTTCTTTTGAATATGCAATCTGTGGCTAACCAGAGTGTTATATGGGCTAACCTAAATAAAACATGTCGGGTTCAATGTTTTTCATAATAATTTTAATACGTTATAGCAACAGTTTTACATATTGGATTTCATTTCAACTACTCTCTAAACCTTCCCAGCACTAATAAGAACAAACTGTGCTATTTTCAGCGAAACCGGTCCAGTAATTTTTGACAAAATCGAAGACAAACAAACAAACAAACAAACAAACAAACAAACAAACAAACAAACAAACAAACAAACAAACAAACAAACAAACAAACTTACATTGATTTATATATATGTATATATATATATATATATATATATAATTCAATAGGATTCAGAGAAGCAAACCAAAAGAAAGCGATGCTAAATGTTCAAGATGGCAAATTATGTTTTTTTTGGGGGAAAGAAAGGAATAGGAAATGTTTTCGACTTGATGGAAGATTTAAAAAAAATGTATTATTTATATATATTACAGTATTTAGAGCAGAAAAATTAAACCACAAAATTTAACCTAGAAAGATTTTAACTTGAAAACTTAATTTGGAAAGCAATTTTTTAAATCACTTTTCAAATTATAGATGTTGATTTTTTGTGGTAATTAAGTTATGTTAGGCTTCCTTCTCCACTAGCCAGACAGAACAAAATGTAACATCAAATAAAGAGTTCATTGATACGAGAATTTAAAAAAAAGCTAGCTAAAATTAACAAATTAGAATATGAATTAGTCATCTTAGAAAATGATGTAGGATCATCTCCTTTCGGAAAGTACCATTATTTTCTGAACATCGTGCGTATCGTAGATAATGTGAAAACATGCACATGAACCATTCATAGCGCTTGTCAAAGTTTCATCCCTTTACGGTAAGGTCTTGGGTTGGCTGACGCAAGTTAAATCGGCCATTAACACATTTTGACAGTTTGGTAGTCCGTATCGCGATAACAAGTTAAGTTTGGGTTTACGTTGAGAGACAAATCCGTAACGCAAACGCAAACGCAAGAGACGACGCTGCGTTAATGAAAACTGTCAAAACGAATAATGGACCATTTGACTCGCATTAGTTAATGCAATAGATATGTACTTTGCCCCCTGACCCGAATTGAAACTGACAATGATAAAACATAGGTATTTGATGCTTTAAAATTATTTTGAGATATTTGGTTGAAGTTCTTTTTTTAAGTTATTGCGACTTTTATTAGAAATAACATTATGTCTCCAAGCGCGTATTTTACTTAAAATGTCAAATCATACACTGTATAGAAAAAATACAACAATTTATTAATTTTAATAAATTTAGATGTAAATGAAAACACACCTTCAAAATGTACATTAGAAAATTTTTGCACAAAAATCGCCTTTTAAAATATAAAAATGTCTACCGTAAGAAAGAGTAGCTGAAATGCCAGCAATTGGAAAACGAAAACCGGTTTTTTTTTATCACTCTACATAGGGAAGAAAAAATTCTGAAATCTGTCTATTTTTTAATTATGCGCACCGTATTAAAGGGTTAAAGCAATTGTAGTGAATGCAGCGCCTTCTTTTTTTCGACTTTTATTTGTTAAACTGCACCGAAACAAACTCTTTAATGTATTTTTAACCATTTCATAAAAATAAACCGATGATTATTTCACAATGATGACACTGGAATCTTTTGTCTTTGGCTGCATACATTATGAATGGTATGCCCTCATCCATCTCGCCGGAGTCGTGGCTCGCTCCCGGGTCCGCGATAAGATCAAATAAAACTGCGATGACGTTAATTTTCCGGTTGGCCTTGAGGATAGACCGTCAGGCGTGACTGCTGACCGCTTCTGTTAGGGATTCTGGAAATTATTTATCTGTTTGGTGCGTGGGAATACTGATTTAAGAACATTTAATTGAAATAATAAACGTTAAAACATCGTGGATAATATGATAACTAGATACCGTAAACAATTTTGAATTCTTAGAATCAAACTTTAACGTATAAAGTTTTGGACGTATACATAAAATAAAAATAAAATTTAAAAAAACATATATTTATTTTACATTACTTCATAACGCTTTAAACGCGATGTTTAATATTTGATCAAATATTATTGTTTAAAATTATGAATCAAATTTATAAAAAACCACATACCGTCAAGACCAACCCGACAAACGTATTTTTTTAGATATTTCCCGCATGCAGGACCAATCTTAGAATAAATTCTCCAATTTCTCGTATTTGTTCACAATATAACGCACAATTTAACAACACTCTTCACAAAATTTCAAAAATCCCAAATTTCAAATTTCTATTTCAAAAAATCGAATCGAAGTAGTGCGTACGGCCACAAATTGATGCACTAATATAAAATGTATCGAGAGCATCTCCTACCTCAATCCCATCATTCTCTTCCTCTTCCTCTTCCCCCTTCCGTCTTATTTTGTTATTTCTCTAATTAGCGTCATAAATAAAACACCTGTATACAACCAATGTTAGGACAGGGAACTTTGTTGGCTTACCTTTTGTTAAGCTTCCTTTATATTAAAAGCTGAATTAATTATTTTTATTGAGATTTAAAAACCTCATTTTAATATTTAATCATTGTAGAAAATAATATTAATATAACCAAAATGAAATAAAGTATTATATTTATATTAACATAACCTCAAAAAAAATTACAGAAAATAAAAAGCTTTCAGTCGCATCTGGGACTAGAACCCAGGACGTCTGCCTATCCGGGGCAACCGCTAAAACCAACTTGGCTAATGATGCTGACCAGTTCAATTTATGTCATCTTCATCGATATCATATCTCAAATTCAAGATTTGTTAATATTATTCTCCATTTTTTTATCCCATATTATTGGATAAAAAAATGAAGAATAATATTATATTTATTACAACTTAAATTATGTAAATAGTAATAAGTGCATAATAATAAAAATAAAATAGGTAAATAATAATATGGAAATAAAATTATAGAAATAGTACTAAGTAAATAATAATAAGTTCATAAATTGTTCAAATCACTGTAATGTAGAAGCCATTTTTATGGCGTATATATATGTATAAATAAATATAAATATGTAGGCAAAAAAATAAAATTATAAGTAAGGAATAGGAAGTAAATAGTAATAAGTAAGTATAGTATCGAGCATACATAAAGTTTCAACATAGATTACAACATAAGGGATAATAATATTATCATGTATTTGTAATTTCACGAAACCACAATTTCTTATTCTAGAACCAACTCTCTCGCATTAATTGTATTTGCGAATGAGTTTATTTCTAGTATATATATATATATATCTTACTTTCATGTCTATATTAATTTTTCTATTTTGTAGATAATACAGTTTTTTTTATTTTCTTTTATTATTGTACATTATATTTTCTCAATGCTTTTTTATTTTATTTATTTAATTTTAGAAGAGAAAAAATACAATTCAAAAAGTCCCGATAAACTATTTTTTTGTAGTTTGTCTAAGTAACTACCATATATAACAAAACAAATTGTATATATATATATTCTATATGTATCTAATCTCCATACCTACGTTACCATTATGTGGCTACATGGCGCTGCTCCTCAACTCAAACACGAGAAATCTATCTCTATTGATTTGGATAGTTTTTGTTACATAAATGTATGCTTGTTTTATAATTAGCTTTTAAGACATGTCTGTTCTATTAAAAATATTTAATTAAAATTATGAATATATAAAAAAAAGAAGTTATTTAATTTTCCTCCCCCTTGACCGTTTTTCGCAAACAATAATTGCACATAATATTCTTTCACGCAAAAGTGTATTAAATTAAAAGCTTTGTTTTTTAGTACCTAATAAATAATTTTATTTTTAAGAGCTTATTTTACAATGTACAATCAATTTTATAGTTTACGGTTTAAACGCTCTAAGAGGAAGTATTGTATGAATCATATAGGCAATTAATATATTTTGAATAAGGTACCCACACTATACATTTCAGAATAACAATTAAGAGATAAATCGTAATTGATACATTTTAAAGAACAGAAAGAGTGATTCTATTCTCCCAGGCAGAACGTGGACGTGCTGTAAGTATGCAAACGGTTATTTCCTTTTCAATTGTTAGTGAATTTTACATAGTATGTATGTATATTTTTAATTTTAATTTTATGTATACAGATTTAATAATTTTATCATTAGGTTCTTTATTTTTTTTTTTATTATTGTGTCAGCTGTTTTGGGGAACAAGGCCATTTTCAAACTGTCTAACGACATGTCGAGACGACTTATTTATATGATTCTATTTATCCCCACCCAATTTCAATTTTTATGGTGCCTAAAAAGATTGATTACCGGTTTATTAGGTCTTAACCTAAATAAAAACAGTAAGATAAAAATTCACCGGGAATGAATCATTTTAGGCAGCATAAAAATTGAAATTTTGTGGAGGTAAATAGAATCATTTAATTAAGTCACAACATGGCATAACCACGGTTGCCATGTTTCGGCGTTCAAAAGCATTTTAACGCCGAAACAGCTATCATAATGTGTGTATGTATGTGTGCACCTATGTATGTATGTGTGTGTATGTGTGTGTATGTATGTCTGTGTATGTATGTGTGCACATGTGTGCATGCTTGCACATATAAAAATAAAAATAAAGTATATGTTTGTGATCTAATCATTACACATGTCTTTTTCTCCTTTCTATCTTCACCTTCTTTTATAATTTTTCCAATTGTCAGCATGTTAATATAATTTATACAATAAATCCATATGTTTACACTAGACTTCATGCAAATGTGCACATGTGTGCATGCTTGCGCATATAAAAAAAGAATATTTTTGTAATCTAATCCTTACACATGTCTTTTTCTCCATTCTGTATTCTACTTTCTTTTATAATTTTTTCAGTTGTCAGCATGTTAATATAATTAATATAATAAATCCATATGTTTACACTAGACTTCATACAAAGTAACTATACTCCATTGGTCACCATGAAACAGGCAGCCGCCTAGTATGGTGATCTAATGTATCTACTCCATGTAAATGTCTCCATTAAATATCATGCATTTTGTAAATAAATAAATAAATAATAATTAAAAATTATAATACTTGAAGAAATTAATAATAAAATTATTTATTTTGATTTATATTAATTGAAATAATTAATAAATGGAGATCTACGAATTCTAAACAAAAACAATTAATAAATTGCCATAGTATGCCACCATGTAGAATTTAACCTTCCGATTTGAAAAATACCAAAAAAACCAAAAATACTCGTACACAAAATGTGAGCATATGATAGTTTCCCTGTGAGTCATAAATAGATATAGCACTATTTGCTCGTAAGAAGAATACCCTATTAAATGTTCATTATATATGGTATACATCACAGTAGCAGATCTATTTTAAAGAGGTAAATTTAAATACATTAAAATTATTTAAACAACCAACATTCAGGACGGAATTTTTCATCTTGATCCTTGTTAAGTTTCTCATTTTTCTGTAGTGCCGTCTTAATTGAAAACACAGTATCTTCCTTGAGCCTCCTAAGGAAGATCTGTGTTTTTACTTACCACAGTAGTATAAGGGTCAGCATTTGTCTCTCCATTGTACTTGTTTATTCTTCTATAAAGATCTTTTCCTCTACAAGTATAAGCCCATGTTCAAGGAAATGTTATGTTTTTTTTGTAATTCTGTGTTTTGTGTATTAAATATGCGATTTTATCTTTACAGAATACAAGCCGGTAGGTTTTAACATCTTCCGGTAGCACGACATTAAGTTTTAAGGAAACATGGCTATTGTGAGAAAATAGCTTTATTGTTATTCCAATTGGTATTATATTAATATTTTTTTAATTATTATTAATATGATAATGGAGCTTTAATCTTGAAAATGTAAAATATTTACTTTATACTTTTATTTACTTTTTTTTAGTTTAGAACATTATCGTCCGGTAGGATTCTTGTTAAATATTATTTATGTAATATTTTAGTTTTGACAACGTCTTAGGACGGGCGGGCTAGTTAACAAATATATAAATAATATTATCACGTACATTAAGTTAGGTAGTTAACACACGTTTAGAAAATCCTAGGATATGGGATGGTTCATATTTTCACTGTTTAATATGAGTAAATATACCTACATGTGTATTTCCAGTTGTTAATTTATAAACCATCTATGATCGTGTGAAAAATGTTGAGATTCGTAAATAATGCAAGATTGATGTAAGCCTAGTGAGCAAGAATAAGAAAGGGACGCTAGATGGTTTGGGAATGTAGAGCGAGTGAACAAAGAATATATGACGCGAATGTGAATTGAAGAAGAAGCCGGAGACGACCGAGGATGACATGGCACGATCAAGTGAATCAAATACTTGTGTCGGGCCATGTCAGAAGTCGGAATAACAGAAGAGAATGTATGAGACGTTGTATGAAATTGAATGAAGCAAGAAGTGTAGGTGGTTAGTTAGTTAGTTAATTTTTAAAAAAAATGTATGCATTATATAAAGACTAAGGACTCATAGCAGTGTGAGAGAGGAAGGAGATCTTTATGGGTGAATTGACTCGACCTATTCACGTACATAAAAAAGTGAATATAATTTTAATAATAGCGTTCTGTTTTAAACCTTAAATGCATAATTTTACGTTTGAAAAAAAAAAGTTCTTTTACTATCTATGGGTGTGCTCAGATGACAGGAAAATCACTATCATTTCCTGTTTTCATGATCATCATGTTTTTCACAGAAAAAAAAAAAAATAATTTAAAAAAAATATATAGAAACAAAATAAAAATCATTAATTCGTTAATCCCAGTGTCCCTTTTCTGCGACAATCTGCGATGATATTTTGAATCGTAGGAAAAAATTCATGGACGATATAATGGTATATTGTCGCTCTATCACACGGTGCATTTAAGAGGAACGGCTGCGCTGCCTGTTTCATAAATAACTTGATTTCGGATTTGAGGCCAAAACACCCATTCTAACTGAATGAAATTATTTTTAATTAAATGTTTAGTAAATATCTAGTACGTATGAGAATTATTATACGAGTATATATTTTTGTTTTAAATTACGATATACGAGTATTTTGTTTTAAATAGGACGTGAAAAAAAAATCATAATCTTAGAGGCAACTTAGAAAATTATTTGCCGGTTTATTTATTTTTTTTCAAAAAATCGTCATATTTTCTATGTTAATATGATTACGTAAATAAAAATATAATAACGTAAGATTTAAAAAAAAAAACTTTTTTCGGGTTGACATTTTAAATTATGTACGGCAAATTTGTGTTAAGAACGACCAAAGTAAATTGGTAGTTTTTAATTTAATTTAAATTCCACCATAATGCTTATTATGATATATATTTTTTAAAAAAATATTTCAAAAATCATTATATTTTCAAAGCAGACGCGGTTAAACTTTTTTTATATCGCCGTTAGCCCCCAAATAATTGTTAAAAGTGCCTCTAAAATCGCGAAAAATCGATTCCTTTAATGGCCTATATTTCTTAATTTATAACAAAAATAAATAAATTACTTTTAATCCGTACTAGATATTTATATCATTAGGTTTAGGTGAGTATTTTGGCCTCAAATCCAAAATAAAGTTTTTTTTATGAAACCGTTCCTCTTAAAGATTAAAGAAATCTTTGATTGTTGTTATTCATGATATTCTACTAATTTCTTTCCTAGAAATAGTAAAAAATATATTTTTTTTGATTGGTAATATATGCTTAGAGTTATCCATATTTTTCCATAAATTATGCTGGCCTGCAAACCGGTTTTCCGCATTTTCGTCGTTTCGTCGATGTATGCATGTATTAAATAGTTTCATATTCTGCGAAATCATACATCATTCCCATTAGGATTGGTTGGAATAAATTGCCATATTGTAATAAGCCCGCCTTTAGAGTATGGACTATGTATTTTATTTGTTGACACGCCGTTTCCCCTCAGCGGTAGGCAGAGATGATGGAATTCCATACAACTCTCTCAATCCATGCGTCACATGCTGCTGATCGTAATTTTTATTCAGCAGTAATCTGTAAGTAAATTCACGTGATCCATTCAAAGCTTTGAACTAAATAAAATGGCATTTGTGTAGGTTGTTTTTTTCTGGTCGGTTTACGTTCACTCAGTTAAGATTGGCGTAAGCGACCGGTGTTTTATAAATCATAATTTATTCAATGATCGACATCGCTGCAGTGCTTCAAGAAGGTCTGCAGCGAATGGTTGCGAACTACACATTCAGTCGCACAACATCGCACATACAATGGATACTTGTGATAGAGGTTTTGTGAAAAAAAAATGCATGTTTTATTTTCATTTAATTTTATTCAAGTGTAGAGATTTGACACAATTTTAACTCGAACTCGAACATCGAAATGACAATCTAGTTTTCATTAATGGAAGCTATGTTCCCAACAAGCTCTCCATTGATATGCTTGGTGTAACTTTAAGTGGCCAGCTCAGGTATGGGGGCTCCATCGAATCCAGAGTAAAGTTAGTCTCTGAGAAGCTGGGCGTACTGTACAGAGCCCGCAGATACTTTAATAGTACACGAGTGCTGACCCTGTACAAATCACAAGTGTGCCCCACTGTAGAATTTGCCACCTCTGGTCGGAAACCCCAAAATATCTGCGAAAACTCTTGACTCTGTGCAGAAACGGGCGGTCCGGTTGATAGATTCGCCTAGTCGTATATAGTGCATACTCGTGCATAGTCGGGAAACATGCCAAACGCGCGTCCAACATTTGCACACGGTCGACATTTGTCACATGAGAATGGGTCGCTTCTACGACTCGTTCTTGTGTTCAACGGCTCGGCTGTGGAATGATCTGCCGGCCTCTGTGTTTCCTCTATCCTACAACGTGGGTCTCTTCTAGACCCAAGTTCCCTCCTTCCTATCCTATAAAAGACCATCCACACAGAATCATCAAAGATGATATAGGCCTCGAGGGAAATTATTTCCCTCAGAGTCTCCTGTGTGGAGATTATAATTTATATGGGCACTACTGAAAACCAGCTGTAGTCCGGGCCCTGGAATGTATAGCTGAGCAGTGACCTTTTTGTCAATTACTAAAACTAATATATATGTTAAAATAAAATATCTAAATTAACAACTTATTGATAAATAAACGTTTTTATAATAATAATTATTATTAATCAGTTATATCGTGCCTAGTATCGTGGAATACAGTTTTTTACACCTCATGACGTTTCTAAGATGTATAAAGGTGATTGCTGTATGTAAATTAAGACAAAGAAATACCAAGAAAAACAACACTGACCTTATGTCTGTAGGAAGGTGAACAAACGGAAGGTGAATACACTTACGGCAGCTTTCCTCAATCAAACTGAGCGATCGTTGAGATGAAATGTAATGTGATATCACACGCATAATCTCGATTTCACCAACGCGAATTTTCGCTTGGAATAACCTAATTACACTTAATCCTAGCACATTATTTGTATGGATGAACCTGTTGGAAGTTTCATTATAATTTTTATCTGAGTACTGCACAAGAGTCCCAACTACCTCCAACCGACTGGAGCTATAGATACTACGGTATCTCTAAGTGGGGTATGTTGCGAGGCTGAAGGGAATATGGAGGGAAAGAGGTAGGGAAGATGAAGGCTGGAAATACCTAACTATTCAGATCTGATTACCAAACATTATTAAAACCACTTCAATCAACGTTTTAATTCTTACTGGCCTTTCTTTCACCAGGGCGATTCTTACAGTAGCTATTAGTATATTGTTTTCAAAATTTCAGTAGTTCAAAACAACGTTAGAAATTTATTAATGTGTTTTCCCTTAACCTTTTTCTTTTACTAATGATTTAAAAAAAATTGATTATAAAAAAGAACAGGGACACCTGTGTTCGTTCAGTCGCAGTTCGACGATAAAAATTAATTGAACCTTTTCCGTTCGGAAAATTTTAATGGTAACTTCTAGCTTTACGCTTTAAACGATAGATGGCGGTAGTTCTCATCAGAAATATAAAACAATATATTTTCAATATTTCGCCTACAACTTAGTTTAATCTAATTATTTTATTGTTTGCATTTACGAGTACATTCGGTAAGTGATGAATTAAATTAGGTTTGTTAATTATTTATTAAAAGAAACACTATTTTAATGTGTTTCTTCTAAATCATCGATAAATTACACGTAAAAAAATCACGAAATTGATGATCACGAAGATTTCAATTATACATCGCCATATTATAGAGGACATTATATTATATAACCGATTTTAACACAATTTGGCTTTGGACGCTGAAGTGTGAAAAAACGATTAATTGTTTTTTTTTTTTTAATTAGGTTTAAAATGAATCACGTTGTATGCATTTTTTTTATTTGTTCGTGTAAGTATTACCTTTGGACTTAATCAGACGTGATTGGGTCTTTGAAACATTAAATTCGACAAAGTAATGTGAAGAGATGTATTACCCAGCATGGCTCATTGTGCGGTGGCCATTCGTGTTACAAAGTTCTTGGCGAGAGTCGAACTTCTTTTACATTTTACCTAACTTTACCTTCTTTCTCTTGTCATATTCGGGTGAAGGAACCAATCCGCGTCGCCTTAACATGGAGCCTTCAGGCGTCCTCGTCCTGCGCTACTTCGGGACATCCGAACATAGCAGGTCCAGTCTTTCTTCGCATAGCCTCTGGAGTTGCTTCTCCCTTCCATATTAAAAATTCAGAATATCAATCAATTCCACTAAAAGTGCATCAAATGTCTTTACATGAATAAAGCCTAAATAGCCCCGAACGTAATACTGTTTGGGGAAAAGGTTCCATGAGAAAAATCTATTAAATATCTCGGAGTAACCTTAGACTATAATTAAATTAGTCTGGGAAAAATTCAGGAATGAAAAATAAAATCAGCAAATAAGCCAATAACCGCACTCTACCCCATGCTAGGTAGAGATAGTTGATTATCATCAGACAATAAACTTCATCTACAAGACCACCATAAGGCCGGACTTTATATATGCTGCACCCATTTGGGGACACGCAACTTCCATTCACATTAATTAACAAGCTATAAACCCTGCAAAACAAAGCCATTCGGCTGGCGTTGAATGCGTCTAAGTGGATCAGAGCTTTCACTTTCCTTAAAGACATAAACTTTCCTCTGATAATGGAGTTAATTGTTACGTATTCGGAAAAATTTTAAGCCGGTCTAGCCGGACATGAAAACCAATCCACAAATGTTCTCGCTCAATATAGCGAAAATGAAAATTTTAAACACAAAAAAAAACGAAAATAATTCTCCGTAACGAGTAAAAGCTTGTCCCAAGTTTATTTTTCAACTACCATTAAAATTTTTAAAAAAATGTATTCCACATAAAGCTACAATAAATAATCCAATTCTTAATTATATTAGATTCAGTACACTCATTAGTTAGGAACTCTAAACACAAATAATATCCAATAATGTCCAAGTCCCAATCCTGTGACCGGTGGCCGACTGGACGTCTTCCATCTAGAATCATACTCAATGCGATGAGTGGAAGTTTGTCTTCTGGATTTATAGTCAATGACCAAGTTTCTTATTCGAAGCCATTTTGTAACTCCTGTCACTGCTCTCAAAAATCGCACATCGGCGGCTTAAACCCTGGAACATATTCTCTCATTCATCATCCATATTTCGTGACTGTATGTAAGGGTACCTACTCAGCGCTCACTTACGTCAGAATTAATAGACTTGCGATAAGTACGACTTCGACGGCTGGAGGCAAAGTTCACGTGACACCCATTTTGGCACCAGCTTTGGATCACTTTCGCGTGATTTTACTGCGGTAACCAAATTACAAAACCTTTATAAAAAGGGTTAAAATAAACACTCTTTCAAAATATTCGGTTTTTGTAACTAAGTTGAACCTTTTTACTTGGTTAATGTTTTATTTAAATTCATCGCACGCCTTACACGCCTCCCGCCCCTCTTATTTGGGTTACTTCTCCTTGCGTGTTAGGGCGTCTCTATTTATTATTTTCTCTGTGCATGCGTTTGAATTTCCATGACAATTATAAAGAAGGATTTATCTATTATCACCCATTACAGTTATAAAAAGAGCTATATTATATTATTTATTGACTTACGATATCAAAATTATCCCGGATTGCAGGGCTTATGAAATATTATCTAGGGCTTATCGTTGAGTGGTTCGTATGAAAATATTGATTTGGTTCCGTAATAATAACCTAATTGCTTTCCTTTAGTTATTCCGTTCATAGAAAACACAGAAAAAATATCTGCAAATTGCGATAGGGACATTGAATTGACTGGAAGCGATAAATGAAGTAATTAACTAACTTCCAATATCCCCTATATCAAATATCGTAAAAATTGATGAAAAAGTTATTTAAAAAAAAACAACTTGTTAATTATCTTGAACAAAGAAAGGAGAATCAACAGAGGTGCTTTAACAGGTGAGGAAAAGAAGCCAAATTTAGCAGGGTGAGTGGTAAGCCTGGAGGCATGTTCATTTCAGTGATTTGCTAAAAATTAAATCATAAAAAAACATTATGCAGACAACTCGCATTGCACCGCAAAGTATTAGTATTTACTCTTCGAAAAGCAAATCTGCTAATGATCAAATCGTCTTTTTTATAATTGTGTGGAATTTGTCGCCAATATCCTTCATGTAACTGCCATGCTAACATTCAAAACTAACCCAAACCGCCAGTAAAATTGCAATAGATAAAAAAAGTTCAACTTGTATATAAACAGAATATTTTGTTGGAGTATATAGTTTGACCCTTTTAGAAATATTTATAAATTTACTTACCGCAGAGAACGATGACAAAAACACTTTCGCGGCGACGTCATTTCGGCTTGACAAGATTGTTTCACAAAACTGTTAAGAATTATATTGAATACACCATCTGAATGCATAATAATGCGTTATTTAGTAAAATCTTCCGACGATGAGCAGAGTTATTAAAAAAAATGCGCCACCCGGGCTAGTGCCAAAATGGAGGTCACGTGACCTTTACCTCCAGGTCAAAATGGTACGGGTAGATTATGTTTTGGGTATGGCTATGTAATTCTGACGTCAGTGATCTTGGATCAAATGAATTATTAAACTCTAGATAATATGAATTTCGAGAGAAGCTAATCACATAAAAAGCGATTGCAGAATTAATTAGAAACATTTGTAAAGCTTTAGATCAAGGAAAAAAAATCTAAACCTACGCAAGACGTTTGATGGTGTCTCTAATATTCCGTATATGAAGACACAATAACCACTAACCAAAACAGTTAATAAACAGACTCTTCGCCAAGCAGACTTGTTGTCATTTTTTATTCGTTGAAATGCTGAGGTGGCAGCCTTTGCCGCTCGGCTGCCGCTGACTCTGCACATTCCACACGCCTAATAAATGTGTTAAAATCTAGCAATATAAAAATTATTTGGAAACTGCCATGGTAAATACAAATATTTTTTTCAATTTTGGAATAACTTATTGATGCTTATAAACCTCAATGTAATGTATTTTTATTCATAGAAAAACAATATTAACAACTCTCCAAATGAAACCTTTTTTCTTTTCTGTTTCTTTTCGGTTTCATGGTTCATTTTCAGAATTTAATGATTAAGAACAAATATTTTAAATGGTGCCTTATTATAAACGTTCTTCCCAACGAATTTCTAGATCAATTTAGGATATCGATTTTTGTGGATTAAGTTCCCTTTAACAGAGGACTAGTTATAACAAGTGTAATCAGGGTGAACAAATGTCACAGAAATGTCAAATGTCGTTATTAGTTTGCGATCTATTTTATGCGAATCAAATATTGATTGACAAAGATTTATTTCCGTGGTCGGATGTCAAAACATGTTTTAAATAAAACTGAAGAGAATCTATTTATTTTACTTATTATAATCTACGTTTTGTCTGGTTTTTTCAGGGACGAGAAACGTCAAATGTTAAATGTACGAAACTAAAAATGTGCTTTCGCGGCATTACCAAAAGTCAAGTCAACGCATTATTTAAAAAAAAAAATTAACGCAGTTTCGATTATATCAAGCTTCATAGGAGTAAAATTTAAAACTTAACAAAAATACATAGAGCGAGCAACTGTTAAGATATACAAAAGTAAGAAAACAAAATATAAAACGAATGAAAAAGGGTGAGACAGAGATATGCTTAC